>CANNZV010001285.1:0-218053 GCA_947561585.1 Caprella mutica | reverse complement strand
TGTTGCTAAATTCCGGTCCCATAATAGTAAGTAGTTATCTGAATATCCTTTCAATAAAAGCCTATAGCTAGGTACCTACTAAGTGTTTTCAACATTATTTATAGTTAAATAAAGCTAATTGTATACCATTTTCAGATAGAGAGGAATAGCCCAGATGTTCAAGAAATGGTGCAAATGAGACATGAAATGGAACAGGAGACATGAAATGGAACAGAAGACATGAAATGGAACAGAAGACATGAAATGGAACAGGAGACATGAAATGGAACAGGAGACATGAAATGGAACAGGAGACATGAAATGGAACAGGAGACATGAAATGGAGAAAGGGACATGAAGTGGAAAAGGGACATGAAGTGGAAAAAGGGACATGAAGTGGAAAAAGGGACATGAAGTGGAAAAAGGAACATGAAGTGAATAGGCAGGAGACCAATGAAGTGGATAGGCAGGAGACCAATGAAGTGGAGGAGGAGGAGGAGAAGGAGACCAATGAAGTGGAGGAGGAGACCAATGAAGTGGAGGAGGAGGAGGAGAAGAAGGAGACCAATGAAGTGGAGGAGGAGGAGGAGAAGAAGGAGACCAATGAAGTGGAGGAGGAGGAGGAGAAGAAGGAGACCAATGAAGTGGAGGAGGAGGAGAAGAAGAAGGAGACCAATGAAGTGAAGGAGGAGGAGAAGAAGGAGATCAATGAAGTGGAGGAGGAGGAGGAAAAGAAGGAGACCAATGAAGTGGAGGAGGAGGAGGAGAAGAAGGAGACCAATGAAGTGGAGGAGGAGGAGGAGAAGAAGGAGACCAATGAAGTGGAGGAGGAGGAGAAGAAGGAGACCAATGAAGTTGAGGAGGAGGAGGAGAAGAGGGAGACCAATGAAGTGGAGGAGGAGGAGAAGAAGGAGACCAATGAAGTGGAGGAGGAGGAGAAGAAGGAGACCAATGAAGTGGAGGAGGAGGAGAAGAAGGAGACCAATGAAGTGGAGGAGGAGGAGAAGAAGGAGACCAATGAAGTGGAGGAGGAGGAGAAGAAGGAGACCAATGAAGTGGAGGAGGAGAAGAGGGAGACCAATGAAGTGGAGGAGGAGAAGAAGGAGACCAATGAAGTGGAGGAGGAGAAGAAGGAGACCAATGAAGTGGAGGAGGAGAAGAAGGAGACCAATGAAGAGGAGGAGGAGAAGAAGAAGACCAATGAAGTGGAGAAAGAGGAGACTGCTAATTGGAGATGTATGAATAAGGGGAGAAGACTGATGTAGAAAATGAGCTGTAGGTCAGATGAGAGAGTACAATTATCAAATTATGAGTTCAGATAGTTATTTTCAAGAGGCTACCTCTAGGTAGGCCTTCTTCTCATTATGTTTTTGTTGTTTGTTTAGTTTGGCTCCGTTTTTTCTGCTCTGTTTTTTTTTCACTTCTTACTCTTCTCTCTTCTTGGAAGAAAGACTGACTGTTTAGGTCTCTTATCCATGGGTAAGCAGACTGACTGTTTAGGTCTCTTATCCATGGGTAAGCAGACTGACTGTGTAGGTCTCTTATCCATGGGTTAGCAGACTGACTGTTTAGGTCTCTTATCCATTGGTAATCAGACTGACTGTGTAGGTCTCTCATCCATTGGTAAGCAGACTGACTGTGTTGGTCTCTTATCCATGGGTAAGCAGACCGACTATGTACCCTGCAAACATTTCCACATGTATACCATGTGGTTATGTCCACATTATAACAATGTGGTTACAATGTTGATTTTTGGAACCTTGGACGATATGTTATACATGTGGTTTTGCCACATGTATAATATATGGAATACACATGTTAACCATAACAAAACCACATATCAGTACCATGTGTAACACATATCTGTACCATATGTTACCCATATCTGTACCATATGTTACCCATATCTGTACTATATGTTACCCATATCTGTACCATATGTTAACCATATCTGTACTATATGTTACCCATATCTGTACCATATGTTACCCATATCTATACCATATGTTACCCATATCTGTACCATATGTTACCCATATCTGTACCATATGTTACCCATATATGTACTATATGTTACCCATATCTGTACCATATGTTACCCATATCAAAACCATATGTTACCCATATCAAAACCATATGTTACCCATATCAAAACCATATGTTACCCATATCAAAACCATATGTTACCCATATCAAAACCATATGTTACCCATATCTGTACCATATGTTACCCATATCTGTACCATATGTTACCCATATTTGTACCATATATGTTACCCATATCAATACCATATGTTACCCATATCTCTACCATATGTTACCCATATCAAAACCATATGTTACCCATATCAAAACCATATGTTACCTATATCTTTACCATATGTTACCCATATCTGTACCATATGTTACCCATATCTGTACCATATGTTACCCATATCAATACCATATGTTACCCATATCTTTACCATATGTTACCCATATCAGTACCATATGTTACCCATATCAATACAATATGTTTCCCATATCAATACCATGTGTAACACATATCAGTACCATGTGTAACACACATCAGTACCATGTGTCAATAAATCAAAAAGATCATACTAATTTTATTGTCATTTCTTACTTTACTGTATATAGTGTATATTTAATTTGCCTGTATATTATTTAGTTTAATATTACATATTGTTTTTATACAAATTAAATTGAAAGAAATGGGGAAAGAAATGAAGTGGTGCTTCCGGAATCGAACTGGGGTCCCTGTAGTTTGCTGTTGTTTTGAGTCTGCGACATATCCAATGAGCCATCCTGGACATGATAGAAGTAGCTTTTTAAAGTTATTATTAATAAATTTATATTCACTTTAGATGATTTACTTCACTTTAGAGCTGGGATGGGCACTTATTGTGTTTTTCAGTGCCGAAATATGGAATAGCAGTGCCGTTACCATTTTCTTTCCGTTTTTTAAAAATTGCAGGGGATACTGAGTAATTAAAATGAGAGGGCAGAGATAGATTTTAATGAGGTACGTAAAATCGTACATATTTGGAACATAAATATTTGTAGTATATTTATTATTTGAATTAAAAGCAATTAAAAAATGATATATAATAATACTTTTCTTTTTTTATAATAAAAAACAAAAATAAGTTGTTTTGAGTAATATAAATTTAGTAACTTATTCATAAAATCCCAACTTATTAAAAAAAGGAATTAAAAATAATTGCACAAATTTTTACCAGTATAAGAAAGAGAGAGTCGGATAAAAAAAAGAGTCGGAAGTAATTTTTTTAAACACCGGCACTACTTTAACAATAAACTAAAAATACCTTATTAACGTATAAAATTGACTATCAAAGTATCAAGGTAATTAAAAATATTCTGTTCTTCAATTATTTTACCATCCACCTTTATATTATATATCCTTGTAATTTATAAAGCAGTCAGGGCTAAATATTCTAAATTTTCTTTGGTAGAAAATAAAGTACCCTTTCTCTGGTGGGCACGAGTGCTGCTCTGAGTGCCAAAATAGCAATGAGTGCTGCATTTGCCCACCCTTGCTGTAGAGTGTAGATGATTTAAGAGTTGTATAGAAAACTAGCATTATCATGGCAGATTACATAAAATATTTTCTTTCTTTTTCAAATATATTAATTATTCAGTGTATTTAATTTCTCAGAACTCTAAATATCAGAACGGATCACTACACATGACTTCATTAAAGAAAATTTGTACTGGAAGAACTTTCATAAATTACAACTAATTTACTATATAGATATTCATAGAAAACAAAGTAATTTGTGGTGAACTAAACTAAATATTTTCACTATAAAAGTTAGTTCGCTAAACAGGGTTCTACTAAACAGGATGGTTCACTGTACAGGAGTTCACTATAGTGGAGCTCTACTGTAATTATACAATAAATAGATTGATCGTCCTCTTTCACATAATTGTATTTAGAGTTTTAAAAATAACAGAAGTTAACCATGTGTAATTTACCACATCAAAACCACATTTCAATGACCATTTCAATAACAGATGTTAACCATGTGTAATATACCACATTGAAACCACATGTTAATTACCATTTCAATAACAGATTTTTACCATGTGTAATTTACCACATTACAACCACATGTTAATTACCATTTCAATAACTGATGTAAACCATGTGTAATTTACCACATTACAACCATATGTCATTTACCATTTCAATAACTGATGTTAACCATGTGCAATTTACCACATTGAAACCACATGTCAATTACCATTTCAATAACAGATGTTAACCATGTGTAATTTACAACATTGAAACCACATGTCAATGACCATTTCAATAACAGATGTTAACCATGTGTAATATACCACATTACAACTACATGCCATTTACCATGTTTTATGTTTATAATCAAATATCTATAACATATGATTTCAGTATGGTTTTAAACATGTGGTTATGATATTGTGTAACCACATGGTTAACATCTGTTATTGAAATGGTCATTGACATGTGGTTTTAATGTGGTAAATTACACATGGTTAACATCTGTTATTGAAATGGTAATTGACATGTGGTTTCAATGTGGTATTTTACACATGGTTAACATCTGTTATTGAAATGGTAATTGACATGTGGTTTTAATGTTGTAAATTACACATGGTTAACATCTGTTATTGAAATGGTTATTGACATGTGGTTTCAATGTGGTATATTACACATGGTTAACATCTGTTATTGAAATGGTAATTGACATGTGGTTTCAATGTGGTATATTACACATGGCTAACATCTGTTATTGAAATTGTAATTAACATGTGGTTTCAATGTGGTATATTACACATGGTTAACATCTGTTATTGAAATGGTCATTGACATGTGGTTTTAATGTGTTGAATTACACATGGTTAACATCTGTTATTGAAATGGTCATTGGCATGTGGTTTCGATGTGGTATTTTACACATGGTTAACATCTGTTATTGAAATGGTCATTGACATGTGGTTTCAATGTTGTAAATTACACATTGTTAACATCGGTTATTGAAATGGTCATTGACATGTGGTTTTAATGTGTTAAATTACACATGGTTAACATCTGTTATTGAAATGGTCATTAACATGTGGTTTCGATGTGGTATTTTACACATGGTTAACATCTGTTATTGAAATGGTAATTGACATGTGGTTTTAATGTGTTAAATTACACATGGTTAACATCTGTTATTGAAATGGTCATTGACATGTGGTTTTAATGTGTTAAATTACACATGGTTAACATCTGTTATTGAAATGGTCATTGGCATGTGGTTTCGATGTGGTATTTTACACATGGTTAACATCTGTTATTGAAATGGTCATTGGCATGTGGTTTCGATGTGGTATTTTACACATGGTTAACATATGTTATTTTAGTGTTTGAGTTGTTTCAATGTGGATAATACATCTTAAAAACGTATTGCCATATTAAAACCATCCAACCACATGGCATCCATGTGTATGCCATGTGGAAATGTTTGCAGGGTAGGTCTCTTATCCATGGGTTAGCAGACTGACTGTGTAGTTCTCTTATCCATTGGTAAGCAGACTGACTGTGTAGGTCTCTTATCCATGGGTAAGCAGACTGACTGTGTAGGTCTCTTATCCATGGGTTAGCAGACTGACTGTGTAGGTCTCTTATCCATAGGTTAGCAGACTGACTGTGTAGCTCTCTCATCCATGGGTAAGCAGACTAACTGTGTAGTTTTCTTTTCCATGGGTAAGAAGACTGACTGTGTAGTTCTTTTATCCATGGTAAGCAGACTGACTGTGTAGTTCTTTTATCCATGGGTAAGCAGACTGAATGTATAGGTTCTTTATTCTTGGGTAAGCAGACTGGTTGTGTAGGTCTCTTATCCATTTGCGTCATTCGTGCCATCCATGCGCTATGTCGACATGGTCACAGGGATGGCCTAGTAGTCAACTTGGTGCATGAAGACTACTTTCACGGTCCCCTCTTCTACGAGATCTTCTTTTCTTCATGTCTCTTTGGGATATCTCTTGAACCCCATACTTAATAATAAAAACAATTTCTTTGTTCGTTCTATTCAAGAGGATAAGTCTTCATTGTTGATTCTACGTAGTTATAGGTAGCTTCATTTTCATAAAAAAAATTAATAAATATCAAATATGAAAATTTATGAATTTTTATTTCCACCCAAATAAATTTCTTAAAACAATGGAATAAGAGCCTAAATATATTTTGATTCAATTAATAAAATTAGTAATTCTACTTGTCCCCGTAAACAGAAAATTTGACCATTTTAAGAAAAACTTTATTTTTTAACTTGGATATATAGATTTGTAGATATTTCATGATTCATCAATAGGTTTATGACCATATGCAAATAAAATTCATTATATAGCTTATATTTGCACAATGTTTGATGTGTATGAGCTATTAGAGTTATAACATGATATTAATTTTCAATCACCTAGGTCCTTAATACACCTGAGAATGGAGATGTAAAGAAAGTATGGTTATGAGAAAAAAAACAGCTGCTTAGTTAAAAAATTATCAGACTAATCAAATAAATTTTATGCAGAGAAACCATTTTGAAATCACAGATGATTGTTGTAACAGTGAGAGTTAATTCAAAAATGATATGACAAATTGATGAAAAGTTTCTTAGTCATTACCTTGCAGACACTCATCACTATACTATGGGAATGCTGGAAAAAGGAGAACTAGCACTTCAAACTTAGCTATCAGAAGTTAGAAATATAAAATGATTTTTTATTGGACTATATTCATTGCTGACCATCGAAGTATTCAATATCTACTAAGATAGAACAACAAAATTAATTACCATCCTTCACAAAGTATTTACAATACTTAATTGGGCAATAATAAACTCTCTTTGATAATTTTTAGAGCATTTATAAAACTCTAGTGGTCTAATATGTTTTGTATGTATATCATTATATGGTATAATTCCGTTTGAATGAATGCCATATGATACACACAATCAATTTCTTGAAGTAAAACTAGGTTCTATTCATCTAAAACAACGCAATTTCAATGGAGTAATTTAGAGATGTGTAACAATATTACTTATATGTTCGGTTCTATTATGAATTGCATTATATATATATATATATATATATATATATATATATATATGAAATTTTCCACAATAAACTTATGCAATTATAAAAGAACACGATATATACCTTTATGAAGTATTCTCTCGACTAAAACAAACGGTTATTAAATGATTATTTTATCAAATATACTTCATTTAAACTATTTTGATATTGTTAATAATTGTAATAAGATTAGTAAACAGTTAACAAAAAATTATATCATTTACCTATGAATTCTAAAAAATTAAACGAGTTTTCTTCATAATTCCCTCTGTCGAGGTGGCAACAGGCGGGAAACATTTAGGCGCTAGCGGGAATAATTAAGAATTATTCCCGCGCGTGTATAATTTGCGGGAATAATTTCTCCATGCGGGAATAATCGCAAATACTAGTGTCTAGCAGCCAATAGCAACGGCTGTGCGGGAATAACACAATATTTGAGTTTTATTAGGTATTATCATATAATTGAGTATTATCCTATAATTGAGTATTATCCTATAATTGGGTATCATCCTATAATTTGGTATAATCTTATAATTGGGTATTATCCTATAATTGGGAATTATCCTATAATTAGGTATTATCATATAATTGAGTATTATCCTATAATTGAGTATTATCCTATAATTGGGTATCATCCTATAATTTGGTATTATCTTATAATTGGGTATTATCCTATAATTGGGTATTATCCTATAATTGGGTATTATCCTATAATTAGGTATTATCCTATAATTGAGTATTATCCTATAATTGAGTATTATCATATAATTGGGTATTATCCTATAATTGGGTATTATCCAATAATTAGGTATTATCTTATAATATGGTAGTGTCTGGTGGAAAAGATTGAAAAACTCACTATTGGATTGAGACTGTGATATTCATTAAAAAAATTGTTTTGTCATACTTGTAATTTTTATTTTCACTTTTGAAATTTGACTTTCAATGATGTCAATTCATTTTTCACTAGTGCCAAATCATTTTTCACTTCTGCCAATTCATTATTCACTTCTGCCAATTCACTTGTAAAAGGTATAGTTTTACCTCATGTAGTAACGCTTTTTTTGATTTAAACAAAGAAAACTACTTCATAACTCGGGAACATTTCATAAATCAGGTACTTCATTACTCGGGTGCTTCATAAAAAAAAACTTCATAACTCATGAGTTTTACTGTACTAAATTATATTAATGTCGGTGATTCTGAGTGCGCTATATCTCATTGTATTTTGGTTTATAATAACATTTAAACCCTTAATCGGTGAGACATGTGAGGTAGCGCTTAGAGTTTCCGTCTAAAATTAGATCTTTCATAATTTCAACCTACAGGAAGAAGGCGAGGAGTTCAGGGAGATTATACGAGCTAGCTATCAAGGACAGTGGTGCATAATTACTCTTTAGGTGTTTTGATCTGACACTTTGAACCCATAGTTGGATATCTTGGTCATTTTTGAAGATACCACCACTGGTTGACGATGAACCACCTTTGTTTGATGGTGTAAGACACGATGATGGTGGGCTAGAGAATCCACTGGGGATATGACTGACAATTAAGGTGACTCCAAGAGTCTCCACGCCAGAAACCTCTATTGTGGCCGTAAGTTTCCCTAGCTCCCAATTAACGGGTGTGCCCATAGAGTTATTGTAATCGCATTTCAATGTGAATATAGTCGCCTCTTCAACACATATATAATCCAATTCCTTAAAACTAACCTATAAAACTCTTCCTTAAAACTCTTCCTTAAAACTCTTCCTTAAAACTATTACTGAATGACTATTACTGAATGACTATTACTTTGCATAAACACAGAACTCTTTGAAAATATATAAAAATATTCAAAATCTATAAAGTTATTTAAAATCTATATTGATTAGGAATCTATTTCCAAAGAATTATATTTATCAAGGTCTTGTATTTTAAAAAATTACCTTCCCAAATTTCCTAGCCTTCTACCAATTAGTTTTTGTACAAATCTGTTATTATATTTTAGAACTACCGGGGTTACCTCTCCTGGCTCTACCCCGCATATCAAATATTGCGCTCCTTCTCTGCAGTCAATCCATATTTCTTATTGTTGTCATTACGTTACAAGATGGGGGAATCAAAATTTTTGGTTTGCCACGTTGAAGAGTAAATAGAGAATATGTTGTCTCTGACGTCATATCATGTTAAATATACTACAAATATCGGGAATAAAATTGTACCAATTGGACAATGACTTAATTTTCATATCAGAATGATTAATATGTAGATGTCTACCCCACTTCATTGCTCTGGAATTCATCCCGTACATATTTCAATCACTGCACCATTTGTAGGAGGAAACGATGCATTCTTGGTGTTGGCAGGTTAGTCCCTCACTGACCATTGTTATGGGGAAAATCACTGCATCATTGGTAGGTAGGCTGGGCGTGTATACCTACTGTACATGTTACTGTTGGATGGGCCTAAAAATAATGTTCAGATATTACTTATGGAATAGTGATATAAAGTTGACATGACAAGTTGAGGTACCTATACTTAAATTTGAATGAATTCTGACATGATTAAGAGTTGCCCCTAAGCGATTAAAATATATGAAAAGTAAGATTTTTTGTGATTTTTTACTATATTTTGGCAAATACTCACAAACTCAGATCTTTATCATTAAGAATAAGCAGATAGCTTGGGAAGAGCTTATTTTGACGTGTGTCCCGGAAAATCAGGCCGGTACCACAATGGTCACAGTTGCCCCCACCCCACCAAATTGTCAGAATTTAGGCACCGCTGGAGATAGGCACACTTTTGGAGGTCTGGTGCTCAATGAAGAATATAATAAGGAAAATTGTATGCAAAAAATTGAGGAAAAACATTAGTTATCGATTAATTAACAGACATTTTAATATTCAGGACACTTGGTTACTCAAAAAAGTTGACAAAGCGGATTGCATGGGTTATTATTATCCAATTGCTGAAACCCGAGTAAATTCGAAATTTTTCCAAAACGAAAATATTGATAAATGCTTTTATAAAAGGAAATCAATACAATTCACAAAATCATTTTGACAATTAAATTACTTCTATCTTATCACAATAACAGCATGATTGCTCTAGAAGCTAATTTTAAGAGAAATATTGAAATAGTAATATATTTTTCAAAAAATGAGCTCGTGGCAACTCAAAAGTAGTAAACATTAATTTGCAATTTTGCATGTTGTCTTTTTTCATTGCGTGCCAACTAATTTTCATTAGTAGGAAAAAATTGAAATCGAATATTTCCGAATTAATGGGAGAACAACATTTTGTACCAAATTTCAAATGTTTTGGGGCAACTCAAATATCCAGAAATGACCTGGAAATTGGCATGCAATGTTCTTTCATAACGTACCAACTTACTATAACTATTTCATATGATGATTCTGAAGTTTGGCTGAAACCCCTTTTTTATGGCCCACCCTAATGTACAGTCTTCCGTGGGCACGCGAATTTAATCATGTATTAGTTACAAATATCCAAAAAACTAACACCTATAATTAAAATTGTAATTGCGGATTAAAGGTGTAATTTAAACAAAATTTAAAAAACGATAATTATTATAGAATTATTATAATTAGTTTGATTGCTAAAAAATTGAATTTACGGTAAAATATTGAGTAATTATTCACTGCGATGAACAACAGTTTATTGTTCATCTCTGCGTCGCATTTTGAAAATTGTGACATAAGTAACAATGGACATCATTTTCCTCGACATTGTTTGTGATTTAAGTTTTAATTTCATGAACCAATAAGTGATGTTTCTTAAACTTTAGTTTATTGAATTAATTTTCACGATTCTTCTACTTCAGTTAATTAAATTCAATGTCACATCTTGAAATTCAGTTTATTGACTTTCATGTTTCATCGAAAGAAGCTTGTTGAATTCAATTTAACTACTTATAATTCAGCTAATTGAATTCAATTTCACGCTTTCCAGAATTCAGTTATGTGAATTTAATTCAACGTAGCTATATTGAATTTCAGTTCATTGAATTAAACATAACGTTTCTTCGAAATCAGTTAATCTGTTTCATTTTACGTTAAATGTTCATTTACCATTGCTCCTTTACTCCATTGCAAAGTCACCGGCCATCCATCTCTAGTTTCCTCATTTACACTTTGGAGTAATCGAGAGTGTCCTTCATTTTTCACTCAGCTTCGTCATTTCCCTGAGTTTTCGTTCTAGTTTCGTAGAAAGATATCTGAAAATAGGCTTTATCCCACTCAACGGCATACTTATGGAGTCTATAATGGTTCTACCACATCACCACAGTCATTTTAGGATGAAATGTATCCACTACTTCAAGGATGCGGTTGTTGGACTTGTTTCTTCTCAGCAAGATAATTGTGTGGCTTACAGTTCAAAGTACCAACACAATGAAGAAAAACAAAAACAACCATCCGAACACTGGTACGGGTACCTAATAACGTGAAGTGCACTTTGGAAAAAATAGAAAAAAAAATCATTAGGATAAAGAACAATAATTATTCAACCCTTTTGCTCATCATTGCATCTACAGTAGCCATTCAATTGTATGCTATGATCAAGATTGGGCAATTAACAATAGAGGATTAAATTGGCCTATAATCACATTAAAATCTGTAAGTCGAGTGCCTATTCTAAAACTCCAGAAGTGATTCTTAACATCGTCACTCACTGCACGTAATGTAAATCAATTGTAAAATCGATAATCACAGGTCATTATGTCGGCAATAGTCACCGTCACTCTATCAGCAATAATCACCGTCACTCTATCTAAAATATTCACAGTTATTCTATCGCCAGAAATCACCGTCACTCTATCGGCAATAGTCACCGTCATTATTTTGGCAATAATCACCGTCACTCTATCAGTAACAGTCACACCGTCACTCTTTCAGCAATAGTCACCGTCACTCTATCGGCAATAGTTACCGCCTCTCAATTGGCAATCGTCACCGGCACTCTATCGACAATAGTTACCGCAACTCAATTGGCAATCTTCACCGTCAGTTTATCGGCAGTACTCACCGTCACTCTATCGGCAATGATAGCAATCATTCTATCGGAAATGATAGCAATCATTCTATCGGAAATAGTCACAGTCACTCTATCGGCAATAGTCACCGTTATTTTATCGGCAATAGTCACCGTCACTCTATCGGCAATAGTCACCGACACTCTATCGGCAGTAGTCACCGTCACTCTATCGGCAATAATCTCCGTCACAATATCGTCAATGGTCACCGTTATTTTATCGGCAATTGTCACCGTCACTCTATCGGTAATAGCCACCGTCACTTTATCTGCAGTAGTCACCGTTACTCTATCGGTATCTCTATTGTCGGAGAGGACAATATTTTACCATTAATACCAAAGACTATCAATGCAAGGCATGGAATATCACAATGTGCAAAGATATTCCTCTTATTGAGGCATATTCAGTGAAATATTTTAGAGGTCTTCCTCTCCATTCATCGCTTCTAACCGAGGCAGTTTGGAAAATGAATTTCCGTGAATTGAACGAGTGATTGACAGGGCTTCCTCTTAATTAGGAACAGAACTGGTGCTAGTGAAAATGCTAGTGCTAGTGAAAGTGCTGTTGATGTTGATAGTAGAGTGCTTGTGGAGGTGCTAGTGCTAGTTAACATGGTAGTGATAGTGGATGTGAGGATGGCGGTGCTAATGCTTGTGCTAGTGAGGGTGCTGGTGAAAGTGAAGGTGCTTGAGGTAGTGAAGGTGCTGGTGAAGGTACTGGTGCAAGTGAAGGTGCTAGTGGTAGTTAATGTGGTGAAAGTGCTGGTGAAAATGCTGATGAAGGTGCTGTTTAAGGTGCTAGTGAAGGTGCTGGTTCTGGTGATATTGTTAGTGCTAGTGCTAGTAGTATTATCAATGTTTCTTAAATAAGTGGAAGTGTTCCACAAAATGTAATTTACAATGAAGTATGACAAACTTAGTTTTCCTGGTGTTATTATAAAGGAAACTTATTTCAATAATATTGGATTTATTTCAAATAATCATAATTGAGTTTGTTCTGTACATTTTTTTTCTTAATAATTTAAACACAGTTTATCTCATTTGATATCTTAAATTAACTCATTATAATGAAATACATTATGAAAATTCACCTCAATAATGGTTAAAATTGAGGATACAGTCCATCAAATTAAATAAGAATTGAATGATTTGAAATTGTGGAAGGAATAAATTTTCTGATTTGATGTCAGTTCGCCTTGAATGAATTGCAACGTCAGCAAATTTAGAAATTCACGTCATATCAGAAAAAGTTAACAAAGTTTCCACTGCAGGTGTCAGAATAATTATTTGTTCGAATTGATTACTTTCAGTCTGATCAGAGTTATAAAATAGGATATATTTCAAATTTTCCAACCAAAGCAAAATGTTAACATTTTAATAAATAAATAATTACAGCTAAATAGTAATTAATAAGTATAACACTAATCCTTTATCTTATGCATCTGATTACAATGAATAACACGAATATATTTTCATGTGTTAGAGTAACCCTAACCTTCACTCAGTAGAATCTAAATATCTCTCATTGTAAAGCCAGTCATGGTCTGAATCCTTCTATTTTGTTTCTGAATCCATATAAATTCATTTTTTCGACCACAGCATGGCAAAGTTGGGGCTTCAGGCAGCTTCAAAAGTTTGATTCTAAATTTTTAGCGGATTTCGAATTATATTAATAACTATTTGTTTCTGTACTCATGCTGTCATGTGTAGTTAAATAATGGGTCTAGGCAAATTTTCGGAAAACGATTTGGCCGAAATTAAATTTTCGGAAAACGAATTCGCCGAAACGGATCCTCTAAATTTGGGTTTTGCCGAATCCCAAATTTTCGGCAAACGAATTTTCCATAATACGGATTTTTTTAAGGGACAATTTGTACGAAAGATGAATAATGTGAATATATAATTAAATGTATTTAAAAAGAACATTCTCTGGGACTATGTAGTTCTCATCATTATATCTCATGCATAAAAAAAACATTTCTTCTATGGATTAGACATATACTATTGCTATATAAATATCTATGCCGCTAATTCTCTATCATTTTGTGTATTCATATATCTTACTGTATACATTAAATATTAAAAAGTATAAGACATTACTAATAAATAGTTGATAAAAATCAATGTTTTAAACTGAAACAAATTTATTCATGCAAATGACATTATCGTTGAAGCCATTGGTATATAGGGAAGATATAAACATAAATCATAGATATGTTATTCATTACCAATAATTTTACATTTTAAACGCACCAAATTGAATAAGTATTAATAATGTCAGCCACAAAATAACTTCGGAATGGAATACTATTAACAACTAAATGAAAAATTAGAATCCCGCACGCGCTTTATACATATGGCGTATTTTCACAAATAATTTTTGTTAAGTAATCACATAAAGTTGTTTACATATAGTTTATTCATCATCCTTACATTAAAACAATGCAGTAAACATGGATTATTCTCAAAAAAAATGAATAAATACGTTAGTAACACACCAAACGCTCAAATGAAAGAAATGTATCAACATGCTCCCAAAGCTGGCTGACTTAATAAAGCTTGAACGTTTTCAAAACAATAACAGAGTCAAATAATCATTTTGTTGACCAAAGAATACCAATTTCAATGATTACCGAGGAGAATAGTTGAGGGATCATTTAGTAACTAAGGGTTTATTGTGAGTTCGTTATTTCGTTTCTTTTTTGTAATTATGTATAATTTTGCATTTTGTTTAAAATAAGTCTTTCGGTAAATTCGACTTTCGGCGAATTTGTCTTCCCGCAAATTTTCACTTCGGTGAATCCGTTTTCTACAAATTTGGGCTATAGTAAATTCGTATACGAAGTATCCAATTCAGTGAATTAGGATTCGGTGAATTAATTTTCGGAGAATTAGGTTTCGGCAAATTCGTTTACGGCCAATCCGCCGTATATCTTCAATAATATCATCAGCTGTTATGCAAAGATTCACTCTTTAAGCTTGATATAATCATCACTTATGATTATTTGTTCTTAAGTTGGGAAAACTGTAAGAACTTCTGAATACAGGCTCCTCCTTCCATAAAAAAGAAGCCATTCAATACTTTCATTTTCCTAAACGTCTACATTACAGATAAAGTTCTAAAAGAAATTACCAAGAGTTGTTATATAAAGGGTAAACTTGAAAATAATATGATGGCGAACCATGAAGTTCGTGACCAAAATCGTATTAATGCAGTGAAGGTAAATGCTGTCATTCGAAAGGCAGAAAATATTTGAATATAATTATACGTAGAAAGAGTGATATTTTATTCATTGTGTTAACACATCTTTCCCCCAAACATTAACTCTGCAATTGGATAATTTGAACACTAAAGTTGTATGCAGAAAATTATTAAACGTTATTTTAAATTCAATCGATTACGAATTTTACTAGTAGCTTGATGTAATCTATTTATCAAATTGATAAGGATTTAATAAAATTTAAATTATTCTTAAGATATTTTATTGATTAATTAGTTTTCAGTGGTTTATAATATTCCAGAAGATTTTACTGTACATATTACTCTTAGGGGTCTAATAGATTATAAATAGTTGTTACATGGGTTTGAGACAAAGAGCTGTTAAACTACCACATAGCAATTGTTAAAATATCCAATCCATATACATACACTATAGCGTCAACGCGGGCATAGCCCCGCACTTAGTGAACAAGTCCAATTATCTCTAAAACTATTACAGATAAAGAAGATCTGTAAGATGCAACAGAAAGAACCAGTCACTTTTTTTATACAAAAAAAAAACGGCTTAGCCCTATGACCAATGGGTTAATAGTTATTCAATTTTTTCTAGGGGCCTGCACCCCTATTAACTCGGAAACTAAGAGATCAATCAAAATTTGGATTACACCATCATAAGAACAGCTTCTAAACTCTTAGAAAAAATGTTAAAAGTACGCTAGTACAACACTTGGAAATAGCGTCATGTATTTGAACAAGTAACACCTATGAAAGTTAGGAAGTTCAATATTGAGCCACCCGAAAATATAATATTGTGTCACCTCAATATTCAGCCACCTGAAAATATAAATTGCGTATAATATACTATTACGAAAAAGTTATAATTTAAATTGTACTTTAAATGTTGCAGAAACATCAGAAAATTGTTTAAATTCATTTCTGTGAAGTCAGATTCACGTTACAGACAAGAGTTTATTTTATATTACGTTTTTTGTTGGTGCATAAATACTCCTGCATGATAAAAGTTTAGACAGGCATCTTTTTGCACATACACGACATACTGTATGTACACACCCTACACATTGTATGTATACACACTGTATGTATACACGCTGCACAATTATCTACTGTTATTATATTTTATCATGCTGAAAATTCAACATTTTATTGAACTGTAAAAGTGCGGGATAATACCCTGCATATCTTTTTTCATGCCGGGCAAAACCCCGCATTACTTTGTTGCCATGTAGTCAATTTTTTGCTAACCTGAAACAAAAATAATAGGTAGCATACTAAATTTCGCTAATTAACCTAGTATAATATATCACAAACGTGATCAAATTTGATTGAGAATTATATGGATTCTGCAGCAAATCTTGCTAAATTATCTGATTTTACGAATGCAAAAGTTTGGTGCATAATTTTATGTTGTCCTATTTAAAAAATATTTTAAAATACTTACCGAAACCTAACATGGATGATATTATTTGTCCTAAGGGTTGAAAACCTGTTCTTTCCAATGCCGTAAACAGAAATTTAAATATCTGAATAGTTTTAGAGATAAGGGGGGTGCGGTGTAATTCCCGCACCTTCCAGGTGCGGGGGGAATTACCCGCGTTGACGCTACAGCAATCAACCACATATACTAAAACTTTAAACTGTTCACGAATGTTCACGAATCATTATATGATAATGATTCCTTAACAAATCATTTTATATTAAATTTTTTTGGTGGCCAAAATCCACGTGACTTGTTTTGTTTTTATTATTTAATAAATCATTAGGCCAATTTTTCAAAAAGTAAATTTTTCTTGTATAGTTCAGGGAGGCCCCGGCCCTGAAACTAATGTGAAGTGTGCTTTATGTTCAATATATACAACTAAAAATGAATAAATAAATTAAGATACTCTGATCAGTCTTGTCCTCCCTTCTTATCTCCAAATTGTCACAAATTTACAGTCTCTTAGTACATTTGGTTCCATAGCTAGTTACCACAAAACATGAGTTCAAGCCATTTACCTTTAATGTAATTCAGAGGAACTTATTAGCTATATAACTGTGGCCCTGATCCTTGATTATTTTCATCTGGATTGTTGCTTTGAATATTAAATTGGTATTTGAATCCACCTAGAGTTATATTGTTCATCGAAATATGTTACTTTCTCCCGAAAAAAATCATTCTCTTTAAACTACTCTCAGTTCATCGATAGGCGAACAAAGTTAGAGTCCGACAGACTTTGTGAATAAATTAGGAATTTCGAGAGAATGGCGGAGAGGAAAAACAAGGAAATATAGAAAAGTAAATCTAAGGTTGGAAGTATTTCATACTACTTTTCTAATTTCTGTATATATTTTCATGCTCATAAAAATAAATAATGTTATGTTGTAGCCGAATAATAATATCAAATTATTAGTTTATCATAGGCAAACCAATATCTTGATAAATTCTGAGATAAATATGCATTTCCTAAATATCAGCATCAAGTTAACTTAATTTGTAGCTGCAGTAATCGTAAAATTGTAGGTTGTAATCTCATCCTGTGATGTCATGGGACCTGACTATGGTTGATATGTGTTGTTGATGTGATTACTGTTGTTTGATGGGAGAGTTATAGTGACTCTATAGAACTGAGTTAGGACGACGGGTGTGTGTTTGGCCATGAACTGATTTTTTAACTTTAGAAATAGAGGATTTACGAGAAGTTCAGCACTGAGGAATAGTAATGTGGCGCCCTCACCTCTAAAATACAATTTTTCATTTTTTTTTCATTCATTAATGTATTAAGTTATAATTTATATTGGATAGTTCTTTTTCGTTTGACAAAATTAAATCTAGTTGTGACAAATCTCCGTATATAATAATGATTATTGTGCCGGATTAGTCTGGTAGCGATTTTTTTTCATTATTGTGTTCTAACCACATTTTTCTATATTTCTTTAAATTACTGAAGGGCTCATACTCCGGATATTGATATATATTAAATATTGTATTTATGTAGATAGGCCTTCAGGTAAGTAAACTAGTTATACGTTATCGGAATTGATTTCAATTTAAGAATTACTATTTATGTAGATTTTTTGTTCTTTTCTTTCCGTATATATGTAATATGTATAGAAATTAATTGATATTCACTTCATATATACCTATGGTATAGTATATATCAAATTCTAAGCATTCATCTTTCTATAATTAGAATAAGTTTCCGGTTTAATGTTTATATCATGATATCAATGTTTATAACCCAATTTAATGTTTTTTATTTAAGGTCTAACTTTGAATGTCTCTATCTGTCAAAGTCCAGTTTAATAATAATTGATGGGCAAAATTAATTTAAATAATAGTTTTTATTGTTCAACCAAATGCAACATTCTGAAAATATAACACTAATTCATAAGCTATCGAAGACATACGCCATTTATTAATCAAATTACAAATAAATTTTTACGCAAACAAATTACAGAGAAATGACAAAGCCTAAATGCAAATGATATCGGACATAATTACCATGGCAATATGATATTATTGAAAAAAATTACCAATAATTAATCATTACCAATTATCCTTTCAGAAAAGATATATTTAATCAGTTTTTATATATAATTTCACACTACTTAACTAATTTAAAATATGTAACACTTCACATGAGATTATTGAAGCTACCCAGTAACGAAACATGCTTTGGTGGACAGGTATAACAACTGCGAAATAGAGTGTTGCCACATGTGGAATTATGGTCACATTTTACAAGTGGTTCTATGAAAAAACTTACCCTTGATGATTAAAACCATGAAAATAATTTCATAATATTAGGTTGAAAATGTATGGTAATGATATCATTAATTCAAAATTATCAAAAGTGCTTTGAAATCAAGAGAAAAATATAGCGAAAACAAACTAAAAATTAACATTTAATTGTAAGCAAAGAGCTTTGACAAAACATGTATTAATTTCAAAAGACACAAACCATTAGATTTTGTTTTGGATGATTTATTATCCAAATTAATGATCAAAAGGCAAATATTTGAACAATGCATTTCAATGGGATGATTTTACTTCAAAAGAGAGGCTGAACAACAACATTTTGAGTTGTGAAGATTTAATGGCCCTAAATAATTGGAACAAAGTAAGCACATTTGAAATGGTATTTTTAATGTAATGAATTTGAAGTATTATTAAGATTATTTGCAAATGTTTTTCTCTCTCAGTTTAAACAGATTTCTGCAGTTTGCTTTTTAGCACAGTGATAAGAGTCACGATTTGGTAAAGAATTTTACAAAATAAATCCATATTAGTTTATCTTTGTTAAAAGAAGTAATTGGTTCAAGAAACCAATATTTTCAATAAAATAATTTAATTTATACAAAAAAAAAACTGTATCGTACTTGAAGCAATGAACTGAACAAATGATTCAATTGAATAAATCTCAATCTTATTTAATAATCAATTCATTATCATAATCAATCACCAACAACTACATAGAACTCTAAATTAAATCAGATTCATCTCTGAGTGTTATCATCTATTTCAATAAGATTTTGTGACTTTATTTGTCTACTGAATTACAGTTCATGTGATGCTGTATGTTATGACTAAGGCTCGGACATTGGAGCATTTATAAGTCAAATGCCACTAGCGCTCATATTGCTCCATTATGCTCCAAACGCTTTAAACGCCCCAAAATGCTCAAAACGCCCCAAAATGTTCCATATGTACTCTGGTTGACTTCTATTGCGCACCAAGATTGAGTAATGTCAAATAACTGTATCATTCTCAGCGGGTGGACAACTGCACTTTTAAGTGTATTTAATGGTTCATAGAGCTGAAAAATTATTGATCGAACTAATTTCACATAGCTATCTGCCAGTGATTGATGAGACTGTTTATTTATTTAGCCTTATACATTTCTTTCCCCATCCTTCATATTACCAATAATTAGTTCGTATAAATATACTTAAACTAAAAGTAGGATAAAAATGCGAATTTGATATTGATAGAGAGATAGCTTCAGTGAAATATCACAGTATGTGTTTGTGTGCTATTGTCTTGGTACAGTCAAAGAAATTGTATCCGTAATTATTTTTTGATAGTTAACTTATTTCAAATGTTGAAGAGAAATCATATTACAGGTAAAGCTCGTACAGCGGACGATCTTTTATCGGGCAAAAAATATCCGTTCTATAAGGGCCATGTAGCTCTTACAATGACATCTTTATATTATATGGTTTAATAAATATATTCTATGTCTACCATTAATCTAGTCAGGCATTGATTAAGTTTGATTATATTCACTTAATAGGTTAATGTATTGTTGTTCAGTTTTTTTAATAATTTAATTTTGTTACCCATTTCCTATACATTTTATTTCATTAGAAAAGTTCTCTAGAAATTAAAAAGAAGTGTAACTATTCTAATATTAACCCTAGATTTTCACGTAATTCATATCTATTTAGCTGCTAATATCTTTGTTAAATTTTACATACCTTATTTTTTCGTACATTTGTTTGAGTAAGTAAATACTGGGTTGAATGTTTTGCAAGGCGTAGTGAAGAAAACAGACTGAAATATTTCCCGAATTGACTCCCAAAGATGATTCTCGCTATGCTAGTCCCCTGTTACTTCCACGGAAGTAGAGATTATTCTTTTTATTGGAATATTTGGTCTCAGATATACGATGAAGTGTCAAAAAAATTGTTGAGGAAGTAATGGTTTTATTTTGTTAATATGGGTTAACTTTCACATTTTTACCAAACTTCAACAACATGTGATGCTAGAATTTTCTGTAACATTATAGACTCAATATAGGTTCCAATTATTATATGTACTGTAGACGTTCGTTTTGGTTTCCCCATCCATTGTTCTTTTTCTTATGTTTTTTCAAGTATTGCACAATACTTTTGAGCCTTACATATTTACATAATGATTTTTAATATGAATTATTTATGGATAAAAATTAAAGATAATTCTTGTGTATATTTCATCCAAAAACTCTTCAAAAAACAAAACCTCGTTAAAATTCTTACTTTGATAAGTAACACGCTTTTTCTTTCGGTGCATGAAACACTCCAAAAACTGCCTCAAATGCACCAATAACTGTCCCCAAATGCACTGATAAGTGCTTCAAATGCTCTGATAAGTGCCCCCAAATGCCCGATAAGTGCCCCAAATGCTCTTTTCTATCGCTCCTACTGTAAATTTATAGCACTACAAGTGCTAGTTTTGACCGCTACTACTGCTCTTTTTTAAGTGATCCAATGTCATAGCTCTAGTTATGACTTTTCCAAATTAGATTTTTGTTAAAGTATTTTAGGATCGAAACTATATCTGTCATGTTTAGAATATATCTATCTTTGAATTTGCTTGAAACCTCTCCAGGGACATTCACACTGTGTCCCAGGTGGGTCC
Source organism: Caprella mutica (assembly GCA_947561585.1). Taxonomy (NCBI): domain Eukaryota; kingdom Metazoa; phylum Arthropoda; class Malacostraca; order Amphipoda; family Caprellidae; genus Caprella; species Caprella mutica. The sequence continues at coordinate 196,295 of CANNZV010001285.1, read as the reverse complement.
CACGTTTTGAAAACGGAGTGGGGTAAAACGTGGGACATGTGGATCTTCCCCTCTGTGAGAGAGGAACAAGACGTGGGATCAGCCGTCTTGCAGAGGATTAACGAAGAGAGTTAGACTTCTACAGGACATCTGATTTCCACCGTCCCACGTCTTGCCCCAACTCTTAAATCCCTCTATAGCGAGAGGTATTATAAGTCTTAAGATATGGGACAAACAGCTTTTGGTTAGCTGGGATGTTACTGCAGATAAACTAATAAATAAAAAACAGTTCATTTAACATTTTCAGGTGATTTGAGGGGGAATATTTCAATTTTCCCCTACATTTTTCAGTTCTATTGAAGGTAAATATTTTCCTAGATGTTTTGACTCGATTTGGAAAGGGAAATGTCAAGTTTCCCTAACATGTTTAAGTTTCATTTGGTTGTCAGACCGCTTCAAGTTAGGAAATTTAGCGATAGCGTTTAGAAATTGGCTTCACTGTAGAATAATAGTCTCTAATAATTAGTATATAAATTCGTATAATATTTATTTTTAATAATTTTAATCATTTAAATTAAAAGCAAAAATGTAACGTAATTCTTTGGTCAAAATCGGAATCTGTTTGGATATAAATATCTAATCCAATAAGGTGAATTTCAATTAACAATATAATAATTGCTAGTTTTGGAGACAGAAGCAAAATAGAAATAAGTATTGGTTCATTGCAATTTCAGTAGTATTCTTTCATAAGATCGGTTCACAGAGAAATATATAGTAACTCAATAAATATAATGATTGTATATGTTCCTTATCTGTGATATTTTGATTTAGTTAATTATAAATAGACTGCCGTAAAAGTCTTATTAAGAATCAAAACGTACCTACTATAGTCTTGTCAAAAGTACTCTATATGGTGCACGGAAGATTCCACTGAGGAGAATTCCACTACGGAAAGTTCCACTTAGGAAATTTCCACTAAACAAAATTCAATATTAAATTCTATTGAATTTATTATTTTTCATTATAAATTGTTTTTGTATTATAGATTGTAATTATATTTTAAATTGTAATTATCTTATAAATTGTAATTATCTTATAAATTGTAATTATATTATAATGTGTAATTATATTATAAATTGTAATTATATTATAAATCTTAATAATAATTATTATATTACAAATTGTAATGGTATTATAAATTTTAATTGTAATTATATTATAAATTGTAATTATATTATAGATTGTAATTATATAATAAATTGTAATTATATTATAAATTATTGTAATTATATTATAAATTATTGTAATTATATTATAATTATTGTAATTTGTATTTGTTTGTAATCGTATTTAGTTGTAAATGTAATTATTTATTTGTAGTTTAAATTATTTATTATAAGTTGTATTTGTGATAGATCTGTTCCTGTAACTTGATAGCTAGGAAACGTTGTCTTCATTCAAATAAATATCTAGGTCTGTTCAATGTTTATCTAGCAAAGTGTAGCATAGTGTCTTGAGCTAATGTTTTAGTTTATCTTAACCAATAAGGCTATGGGAATTTGAATTATAATTGTGTGAAGCAACTTCTATTCTTGCATTAGTTTATCTGTGTTATATAAAAATATAAATGTACTTTTTTTTTCATAATTTTTACAGCATGACCTCGAAGTAGACCAGAGTTACGTTCCACTTTCGTATCGTATAACATATATTTTTATTTGTCCCTACTTAAAACTAAAACTTACATTCCAAACTGTAATCAAATTTGCGGTACAAGAAACAAAATAAAAAATGAATAGTTATTTTTAAGAAGAATTATCTTCATCTCAAGTGGAATGCATTTTCCTTAGGTGTTACTCAAAGAATACATACATTAAGAAAATGTATATAATGATATTCACTTACATTTTATTAAACCACTTAAAAAGAAACACTGAAATGAATATCACAAAAAGGTTATATAATATGAACATTTTAATTTGTAAAATATTGTTTTAGAAAATAATCAGTACAATTTATATATTTATTTATATTCAGCCATAATGATTTAATTAACAGGTAAATGGTATGGAGTAATAATTATTACTGTTAATCAATTTTAGTTCATCAGCCAATGATGCATAATACACATCTCGTATATTTTTCATGCCATGTGAGCAAAACTTTAGGATATAGGCGTAAAGAAGCCATGGATTTTTCGATCGTATTCACTTGTAGATGGAAATGAGAATAAAGTGAAACTAAATAGTGCACTGTACATATTTCTCTTCTGATTTAGGTCACACATAAAATAAAAAAAACTTTCATTTATGTGAAAGAGTTATTTCAGCACAATTTTTATCGTACACTTTAATCACCGCTACTTTAATAATGGAAAATGTTCATTTACAATGGTAATATTCTGATTTTATTAGAAAAAGTAGGCGATACAATGAATTAACTGAAAAATTTGCAATAACAATTAATGTCCCCCCTACACCTTCTCATGAACATATCATTCTTTAATTCATTTGAGATCATAAATTATTGCGTGTCTCATTCAATAAATTAGTTGATTCAAAGTCATTTTATTGAAAATGAAGGACTAAAAAAGGTATTGTATCAATGGTATTTTATCAAAATATCAATGATAATTTTCATTCAAGAGATGAGGGGCAGATGAAGATTTGAGTTCAGATTATTTTTTAAATAAGTATACGGATTAATTAAATATTTACGGATCAATACTCATTCTCGAAAATATGTCAGATGTTTGATTATTTTTACTTTCATTGTAGATCCTTACAGTGTTCCATCAGAATCGTCATTTAATTGCTATTAGGAGAACTTTAAATACTTCAAGTCGTAGTACTATGTATATGCCATTTTGTTCATAAAGATTGGATTTTTATCAGACTTTAAAAGTTAGCATTGATCTTCGACCTTAAAACTCTTTTCTGAATTATAAATGAAGTGCATCGTCCTGCACTTTACCAAAATATTTTCTCCTTAAACAATACGTTGACAATTCATGTTTCACTTCAAGATACATGAGAAGCTTCACAAGAGCTCGTGATCATTTCAATGAGACTGGTTTCCTCCACAAAAAAAAACACAGTCCTAAAAGAACAGACCAGTGATTCGGGGGGTGAAAAGTTTCTTTGAAGAAGAAACAGATGCTCTCTTAGAAAAGCTCTTCCGCAGATTCATCAAATGCACGTTGTGGAGTTTAGTCAGACATGGACTTTGTTTTTCATTTTGTCATTAGACCTCAGTTCAACCATTAACCAAAAGAACAGAAAAAACAGTTTTGTCTGTGGATTCATCAGGAATCCAACATTGTCAATTAAATCGTTTTGAATAACGAGAAGTTCTTTTGTCTACATCAAAAACAAACATAGAAAAAAACAAAAATAAAAATCATAGAAATATCCGCTAAACAAATGATAGGTATGATGCTAAGGTAATGATTTTCGTTGACATTATAAATGGAATGGTTCCAATCTTTCATAGATTCCTTGACGATGATGGTTATTGTCATCTGGTAATGGTGTTTCAAAACTCTGATTGATACAGCACATTATTCGGCTTATTTTGAAACTGGTACTTCATCTTTTATGATGCAATACGGCACTCCACCACATTGCACAAATTTGACTCATTTAAATTGCTTCTAATTCACAATTTAAAAATGATGTATCTGATGGAACACAGTGTATAATGATTAATATTGTTTTGATGATTTTTGCTGCAGCCAATGATTGGATATTAAGTTATTGACTATTAATCCATTAGACTTTAATTACAGTATACGAAATATAAATGCATACAAAGGGCTAACAGAAACGTCATTTTTGAAATGGGAATTAGAAGCACTTTAAATGCGTCAATATTCATTATCGATACATCCCTTTGAAGAACAGGATCGGATTCTTATGATTCTAAATACATAGTGTGCAATATCGTTTGAGGCACATCTCCTGAGGCCCTAGTCAGTAGTCACCCTACAAATATTGTTGAAAATGGCCCCTCTAGCCTGAAGACAGAACAACGAACGCTTCAAAGCATTCTTGTGAACTTTTTGAAGCTTTGAACACATTCTATAAGAGACTCAATGGAATCTTTTTTTTTTGTTCATTTAAACTCAATTTCTGCAGCAGCCCAGATGTGAAAGTCCAAGAGATTCAGATCTAGACTGTGTGTTGGCCAGGGATTTTCCGTTTTTCTTGTAATATGACTCCACCTCGAAACATTTCATTTAGTAATTCTAGAGCTGCTGCATTCGTGCTATGTGGTGAAGCTCCATCTTGCATCCAATAAAATGAAAAAAAAAAACAGTTGTAGAATGGCGCCGCCTGGGCAAAATAATGTGTGGAACAATTTGAGGTAAGAAACACTATTAACTGATGACGAGTTGTCATTATTGTCATTATTCCATTAATGATGGAAACTAAGATCAATAACTTAACATCAAACCTACCATTATTTATTTCGTTAATATTTCAAGGATTTTCATTTATCTATTACTTCGTCGTTTTTTCGACGAGGTTTTTTGATTGAGGCACAAGAACTTCTCGTTTGATGGTCACTGCAGAATCCACTGACAAAACTGTCTGCTATGTGCTTTATGGACAACAGTTAATCGTTGTGCTGAAGTGTAATGATAAAAATGGAAACGAAATTCATGTCTGTGCATCTTCAACACTGTGGTTTTGGTGGGTGAAATATGATGGGTGATTTTATATTGTTTATTATTGTGGATGGAACCAGTCTCATCGAAAAGAAAATAAACTCTTGTTAACTCTCTCATGTTGTAAGATTTTACCACCCCTCGGCTTATCTTGAAGTAAAGTATGAATTGCGGCGTAATCTTTTAAGGCCGCTTCACACATGCCAAGTTTCCCTCCAGTTCGGCTCTTCTCAGTGCTTCAGTGTCAGTGAAAAAACATATCGTTACTTTAATTTTAATTAATGGACATATTCACACAATACCGGCTCTTCTCCGAGCTAAACAATCATTGATAACAGCCGGACCGGATGAAAACCTGACATGTGTGAAACAACCTTCAAGGCTTCTTCACACATCTCAGTGATCCGTCCGTGACGTGTCCGGTCCGTGTCCTGTCAGTGCTTCGGTGTCAATGAAAAAATATATCGTTTACTTCAGTTTCAACAGAGACATTCACCCAGTTCCGGCTCCTCTCAGTGCTAAAAAAACAGTGAGAGGAGACGGATCGGATGGAACAAGCCTTTAAGAAGAAATTATTTTGGTCAATAAAGGACGATTCATTTCTTTTCAAATTCAGATCAGAGTTTTAAGATTGAAAATCAATGCTAACTTTTAAGGTGTGATAAAAATCCACTCTTTATGAACAAAATGGCGTACACATAGTACGACTTGAATCATTTTAAGTTTTCACAATGGCAATATAAAATGATAATTCTGATGGAACACTGTGGACAACTGAGCATCTACCATGCAATTAAAAATAATCAAATAGATGGCATTTTTTCAAGGATGAGAATTAATCCGTAGGTTTTTTTTTTAATTCAGTCCTCCTTGAATTCCATAACTGAAAAGTGCCCCCTCCCTCCTCGAAGGAATCCTAGATACGCCCATGTATTTATCAACATGAAATAATAGTTAATATAAAAAAAATTCTTTTACATGATACATTAATTTTCCAGTATAATAGGAGAGAAAATAATATTATGTATGATCATTGATCAATGGAATGAAATGAACAATCAATTTTTCGAGAATTACATTTATATATTTTAGTAGGGGTCTAACGTCTGCTTTCCGCCTTTCTAACTATATCGCTGACTTCTAAAGGATATTAAGGGGAGTGTCTCACCGAAATTTGAAATAATTTTCCAAAAAATTTTTTTTGCATAAAAAGACATCTTAAAATGTCCCAAATCATGTTTAAAAAAAAGGTGTGACAGTTGCCTGCAAGTGCCTCTAAAAGGGGAGGGGGTAGGAGCTAGGGGAGAGGGGAAAAGAGGGGGAGGAGCTGGGGGAAACAAAAATAATAAAAAGGTAGGTTATGAAGTTGCGTTTGTTTGTTTTTAGTATTCTTCATGTAATCAATGTAGTACTGCTGTTATAAAAAAATAATCATGAGAATTAAAAAATAAAGTGAAATCGAAAATTGGACGTTCTGAACACTTTTCATTTTTCAACTTCTGAAGCCTACTTCATCTTCAATTTTTGACTTAGAGATATGTTTTTTTCTTTTTATTCATAATCCGTTGTCTACGAAAGTACGATCAGTTTATGTGTTATTTCTCAACTTGCAAAGAAGTATATGGGGAAATTTAACCACATTTTAAAAATAATCAAACATTTCTGAATTTTTATTATTATTTTCTTTTTGAGAATGCTAACTTGATGGATCGGATTGTTATATTGTAAAGTTCAAAATCTTGAACAAAATGAAATCAACCAGATGTCTCTAAGCCAAAAAATGAAGGACTAGTAGGGATTTTCGAGGGGTGTGTGGGGAATGGGGGGGGGGTTGATTTGGAAAAAAATCCTGAGTAAAAAATTGTCCATTTTCATAGTTTAATCAAGTTTGAGAAAATCAAGCATCTCACTCTTCAAACAAAAAAAAGTAAAGAAGTGAGACACTCCTCTTAAATAGAAGGGACTGGAAGTAGCATTCAGAAAGGGAAGTGGCTCCATGAACAAAGTCACCTACCATCGTCGGTGATAATACTCATGAATGCCAAAAACCTATTATGTGAATGGAATCACATACCAAAAAATGTGACGAAAAGAGACACAAGCATCGGTGGCTGCTCACACGGATGGAAGAGGTGATCGTAAATGAAGCCAATATAGGAGCCTACCTAACACAAAATTCTAATACTTCGTAGTCGAAGAGCTTAACCTAGTCACGCAGTAGTTCTTAGCCTTTTTGGAGATACCGAACCCCACAAGCTCCATACATGCATTCACCAAACCCTTGTAGTTACAAAAATAAAATAAATTTTTTACCTTTCAAATAAAAACATATGTACATAACTATAGCATAAACTGTATTAGTACACAAACTGTACCATGCATCATTTGTACTAAGTAAATCAATATGTTCAATGATCAAAATGAACTAAACATGAATTTTGCATATAAACAAACAACTTAATGAGCCAAATCACCGAACCCCTGAAACTGTCTCACCGAACCCCTGGGGTTCGGATCGAACCCAGGTTAAGAACCACTGACCTAGTGCTATGCTCTAAAAACTGCAAGTAGCGTTACAAATGATAGAAATCGTTAAAATGACAAAAAAAATTCATAATCCAGATAATAACAGTTTGGGGCCAAATTAAGAGACGTTATCCCCTCCTCTTACATTCACCACCGACAGATGGAGCCCCTGGGAGCCGAGAATAAAACCAATTATTGTAATAAATGAATTGCAATTATTAACTGAAAATCAATTTATTTCTAATGAAAAAAATAGTGAAATATTTGAATACAAATTGATGATTTATGTAAATAATTGTATTGAAAATATCCAAATAAGGCGTTGTTTATTTGGAATGAATCCTGTCTACATTTTAAAGTCTTAGGTTTTTCTCGGCGGTAATTCTCAGAACAATCGGATTACATGGAATTACTCCTCCAGACTTTATGGGGATGACTTGCTGGCAAAATGTTCTGTATTCACAAAAGTCCTGAGATGAACAGAAGAAATACATTGCAAACATTTGGTGGCGCCATCTCGCTGCTCCTGAGAAACTTTTATTCCATTAACGGAGAGTTTGATGTCACATCTATTACAATCAACTGCAAATAAAGAATTTCTAACACAATGTTATGAGGTATATATGGAAGATAATGTATGTTTATATAATCATATATATTGTCTCAGAAAATAATCCCAATTCTTATATTAGTTATTTTTTTGTTTATGAGGTATAGGATTTTGTCACATTCAATTTGATATCAGTTCATAATAATGGAATATCGATTATTTCGTGAGAAAAATTTCCCGAATGATCAGTGATTCAAGTCATCATAAACCTTATAGGGTCGGGCGGGGGTATCACTGCGCATTTGATTTAATTGAGAATTACATGGATTTTAGAGCAATAAACCAAATCTACTGAGTGAAGTTTCAGGTTCTGATGAACTTGATTTAACTTATTTAATAAATGCTAACCTTTTGTTTGTTGAATGAATGAATCCAATAATTTATTAATTCGTTGGGATGATTGATATACATCTTCTAGTTTACGAGAAATTTTTTTTTTTGGATTTTTTAAATTTAAATGAGATAGAAAGACGGGCAATTACATTTCGAGTGACGCAATATTTTTTATTTTAATTTTATTTGAAAAAATTCAGGGTGTTTAAGGTTTGAGTCTGTTTTCAACAGACTGTTTTTAACAGACTAAAATAGTAAGTAATTAGGAATTTGTAATTTGCGAAATTAGCATCATGCAGCGTCTCATTTGAGTTTAGCACTTTAAATTTTTTTTTATATTTAGGTTTCTATTTGTATAGCCTTTTATTAACTATATCACTCTCACAGTGTAGTAGTTAGTGTTTAAGCTTCACTGTGTTGTTGTTAGTGAATTAGCTTCACTGTGTTGAGTGTTTCGTTTCTCGATAAGGAACTTGCATTAAGGGGACCGTCCCCAGATTTTGAAAACATTTTTATTATTGAAGTAATGGTTCTGAAACTTTGTATTTCTATGTGAAATTGAAATTCTAAGACATTTTTGTTCATGACATTTTTCGATTAGACCCATAGGAAACGAGTTATTCGAATTTCGAACAATTTCCAGAAAGCCAAAGGCCCTTTTTTTGGTTGAAGCTACGGCTTTGCAAGTTTCTTGCATTCAATTCTGCATAAAATTACTTGCAACATTGCGGCATATGATTTTTGATTTTCGAATGGGTTTTCGAAATTTTGACTTTTTCATGAAAAATCGAAAAATTTATAAAAAATTAAAATATGTCGGAAAATATTTCCGACAACAAATTCGAGAATCGAAATCGTATGCCCTAAGTTGTAGGTAATTCATGAAGAATCTAATGCAAAAAACTGCAAAGCTGTAGCTTGAATCAAAAAAGCTTTAGGCTTTTGAATTACATGATTTGTAGATATCTGAAGTAACGAGTAACCTCCCATTCAAAATTTGATAATCTGGCACGCAGCATACTACTCTCGCGAACGTCTGCGGGTAACTGAGGAATATTTCTTTGCAAACCTTAGTGGGCGTGTTATTAGTGGTAGGTTAGATGCCAGATATAGCGAGATAATTGATTATTACGAATTATAATTGGCTGAGAGATGGTTTTAGAGTACATATTGACTCCCTACCCCCCGGCCCACTTTTCCCTTTCTCCTCTTCCCAGGGGGGTTAGAGTTACACAAGACCTCTGTTATTTTGCACACACTATAAGAAGGTTATAAAGCAACTATTTACACAATAAAAAGAATAATGATAAAATTTTGAGATTTCTTCGGGGACGGTCCCCTTAATTATTTCTGTGATATGTTAAACAGATGTGATATGTTAAACATATGTTAAACAAACCTCAAATTCTGTTTTACTCAAGAAACTAAATGTACAAGAGAAACTCTTTTTATCGTTATGAAATGATAATGAATGATGATGGCTCTTAACCAGTTTCGAAATAATAACTAAATAATGAAATACTTATTGGTAATTTTTCGTGCGCAACTTTTAGTGAAAGTATCGGGATAATACTACGCACATGAAGGGGTATTACCGCGCATTGCTTATATACAACACTCCTCTCCCATATCTAAATATCTCCTCTCCCCATTTTAATACCCCTCCCACCCCTTATCTAAACCACCTTCTTTACCAATCTAAATATTCCTCTCCTCCAATCTAAATCCCCCACTCTTTCCATCTAAATCCCCCTCTCTTTCCATCTAATTCCCCCTCTCTTCCAATCTAAATCCCCCTCTCCTTCCATCTAATTCACCCTCATCTCTCATTGAATTCTCACTTTCTTACCATCTAAACATTCTTCTCCCCCATTCATTACACTTCTCCCTCATCAAAATTCCCCTGTCTTCAGCTAAATGTTTCCCTCTCCATATGCTCTCTCCCCAATCTGATTGTCCCTTCTATTTTAAACACATATTTAATGAATTTGAAACAAATTTAACACTTACATTTACGTACTAGTTAACTACTCATATCAATATTATAATACTATCATAGGTTTATTGTTTAACAATATTAATTCAATAACCTCTCAACCCCATCTTAATGCCCCCAATATTGAGTAGCATAGCTATTACGATCGTAAATTTATTGTTAATCAATATTATAATAAAATAATACCTTCTTCAATATTTATACCTTTATTAGGAGCTAAAATCTCATAATTTTTAATATATTTACATATAAATATGGCTATTAATGAGGCGCAGTGATATCCCTCTACCTTTAAATTATCTGGGGTATCACTGCGCACGGTTGTGGCGGAAAAACCGTTAAAACTGAGAAATTAAAAATTTGACATATTGTAACTGTTTATATTTGTGTTATCATATCAAAACCATATGAATCTATAAATCTTGATTCCACAGTTATTGGAGAGTTTGCGGGATTAAATATCACAAGCGCAAACTTTTTTCAGATCGTTTTGACAGCACCACCATCATCGCGACTTAACTCTAAAGTACAGGATAATGGTGATACATAATGTTTATAAAAAAAAGAAGTTGCTTGAAATGATGGTGCATTCAGATTAAGGCTTAAAAAGTATATTTTAAATTATAAGAGGTGCAAAGTGATACCCCATAAAAAAGTATGCGCGGTGTTACCCCGTCTGACCCTATAATGGTTATTAGAAATTAACCAAATACTTACGAGTAAATTGCTAGATATTTCATCTTTTTTATTTATAATTTTCATTTATCTTAAAATAATCAAAGTGAACTGAAATGAAGAGTAGCGAAGTATTCTAAAACAACAATTTATTAATTTTCTACCATTACAAAGTGTTCAGTGCATTTTATGGATGGACATTAATTTTATTTAAAAAAAAAACGATTTTTTTTAAATTTGTGTTGCCTTTTTCAATAGATTACAACCATATTTTACGATAATATTAACCGTAATATAATGCATCTAAAATGGAAATGTTGTTTCATTCCTAAATCAAATAATTGAAGCCAATAATTGATAAGAATAAAATCGGTATTTTCTCGCATATTTACAGAAAAAAATATGCATTTTGTATAAAAATAAGTATTTTTCTTCACAACTTTCTCTCCATCTCCATTTCGTTGAGTACATTATTTATGGAATACAAAATTTACAGCCATGACTATTGTTGTGACTTTATTATACACTGGAAATATTATCAAAAAATGCTTCCGTTTGATTATTTATAATTAATTAATTATAACAGGATGACATTTCAAGTGGTGTATTGCATGGTATTTGAATCTATGATAAAAGATCGAAAATTTGGTCATATATAGAAAAGGTAAACGAGTTAAAAATCACATCTAACTTAAATATTATCCCACTAATAATAATTTCTGAATAAGGTGAATACTATAAGACAAACGTTTATTCTTGTATTTAAATTGGCAGGGACATTTAAAAAAAATTGGTAGTCAAACATTCAAGGAGCTGTTTCACTTTTACACATATCGAAAAAACTGAGGAAATATTTCACGAGATCCTAAACATTAGCTATGGCCACTCTCCCCAAGGCCCCAAGGCGACATAGAACTTTAGACGTAACCCAGAGCGTGCTATTCGCGCTAAAGGTTGGCATATGGAATAAATCTTATGTATATGTTTCATTGAATTTCCTTTGCCATATTATCAATTTCATTTCATTGTTAACCCGAAAATAAAATTGTTAATAGGATTTGTGGATTCTTTGGAAATATGCATATCACTTCCATGAGGTAAACAGCCGAACGAGTTTTATTTAATTTCTCCTGCCATATTAAGTAACAGTTATGTAAATCCTTCGATAATGCAACTCTAAGTTAACAGACAAAAACGTATTATATAACTGCTCATCAGAACTAATTTTCTTACTTTATGTTAGTTCTCATTACCCCCATAAGATGTCATATCAAATGTTGTTTGTTACCTTGCCTCAAATTTGAGAAGCAAATTGCTTCACTTCACGACTCCCATCACTGAACTAAAAAAACAACTTTACCGATCTTAGTACACTGAGTGAGAAAACATTACCTATAGTAATATTTGGTGTGGAAATCAGCCTCAGAATGACAATACACTTAACACGTAAAATTACATGAATGCTGATAACTCCTGTTGCAAAATTATAATTAAGTCGAGTTTTAAATATTGAATTTGTTCACGTGTGTCTATTATAAATTTAAGAATGATCATTAATACCCTCATACTCAAATAATGATACAATTGCTGTAGTTTTGGATATATTCGGATTATTTTATGTTACATTAAATTCATCAGAACTGTAATACTTACAATAGGGAAGCTCTATTTTGTAACCATACTAATTTAAATTAATTGTTAACAAATCTAAAGAAACATCTCCTGGAGGTATTTCACTCGATTCACCATAGTAATCGTTTTCGAGACATAGAGGTTGTGTTGCCAACTGAGAGTGGCTCACGAATTACGAGTATGTAAGAGAAGCTATTGGAATTCATGAGGCCATTCTCCTTGAATTGTTATTAGGCTCTAAATGTGTCCGAATCCACAAGTTATTCTCACCTTTCGAACAATGAATAGCATCAACTCAGCATTTTGAGCTTTATTTATAGCTATGTTAGATACAGCAAAGGGATTAGCTCGCTGTAGCAGTTTGTATTCTATTAACACTAGAGTTACCGTGCGGTCAATTTGAATGCATTTCATTTCTCAAGCTTTCGTATTTCAAAAATACTATTTATTATTATTTGAAATTTATTGAATTGATTAATGATGTGAATTATCTAAGAAATTGAAATCATATTTTTTTGAGAAATATCAATTACTTACGCGAATAAACAAGCATTCATTAGAACTAAAACTGATAAAATTTAAATATAGCAGTCTTCGAAATCTTCATACAGGTCCTGAACGATGCTGAAACAGCGTTTTTCAGTGCCTGCTCAATTTGTTATTAATACAGAATCTCACTGATGTCAAATAAGAAAATCAGTCCTTTCGACGGTGTAGTAATATGAGATTCCCAATGCGTAACTATGTTAGCTACCTACCTAATAAATGATTATTTATCAACAAAATGAACTTAGAATTTTTTTAAATTAACATCTATTTGATAAGCAATTACTATTTGTTAACAATAAATGAACAAAATAGTAGGGGAGAACCGGGAGAGTTCGTAAATTTTTCCCATCAAGGCTTATAGAATCTTAACTATTCGGCATACAAGTTCGTTCTAAGTCACAATCGAATCTATAGGTATTCAACTACTTATAACTACAAACTAAATTAGTTATACCTTCTGGTTCTCTCTTTAATACCGATTTTAATGAGATGTATTCGTGTGTACCAACTCACCCGAAAGTGCGGGTGAGTTCGTACAAGCAGAGTAACATTCCGTACAGTACCATAAAAGGGGGAAAAAGGAAAATTCAGTAAGAATATCGTATATTGTATGGAAAATATTACGGAAGCTTTGAATGTTGTATCCTTACAATTGACTAAAACCCTTTTGAGATTACAAAAAATCACAAAAGGCTTCATCACCGATGTTTTCCCAACTAGATTATGGAACGTCTATTTCCATCATAAGCCTACGCTTTGTCACTGGTGAATTTGACTATTTCTTTGTTGAAATTTGTTTCTCTTTCAGTAACTCTTTTTCTAGGGTATCAGACATTATCATTGACCTTCTTGGTTATCTGCCTCTGTTGTTGCTCTTTCTAGGAGGAGCCTTAAATTTGGGAATGGCCGATTGTTTTCAAAAGATGTTCCTAAAAATGAAACATTCAATCTATAGGGGCCTGGTTGTGGCTCGGTGGATGGTGACATAGGAGAAACCTCGGTTCCGGTAGAAGTAAGAGAAGCTCAGTGGATGGTAAAGTAGGAGCGGGCTTGGTGGCGGGTGAAGTAAGTGTAGGCTCGGTAGATGGTGAAGTAAATGCAGGCTCGGTGGATGGTGAAGAAAGATCAGGCTCGATTGATGGCGAAGTAGGAGATGGATCGGTGGATGGTGAAGTAGAAGCAGGCTCGGTAGATGGTGAAGCAGGAGCAAACTCGGTGGATGGTGAAGTAGGAGCATGCTCGGTGGATGGAACATTTTCTACTTGGTTGCGCTAATAATGATTTAAACTATTCTCAGGATATTCTGGAAAAGCACCGTCCTTTACTATTTCGCTGGTAAAAACTTAATTTTCAAATTTATGCTTATCAAATTTTGAACCATTTCTGAATCTCTTTGTGGCATCTTACAGCGTCATCGGAGGGACTCTATACAATTTGTCAGCTTGACGTACTGCTGTTTCATTTTGCCAGACGTTATATGCCTGTTCCACATCACAGGAAAAATACTGTTTCATTCTTTTACGTGTATTCAGTATACTTGAGGCATATATTAAAACTAAATTTAGGGGTGAATTCGTACATAATGAGGTGAAACCATACAGAGGAGGATGTGCCCGTACATATTTGTACGATGACACCCCACACCACTATTTTATTTTCAAAATGGAATACATCAGATATTAATGAGTTTTAACTAAATGTTAACACTTACTTACATACTTAGAGAATATCCTAGTGAATACTAGTATTCCATATAAAGTTTCTAGATAGTGTATTTTAATTGCTATGGCTTAGCTGAAGTACTGAGAAAATAACATTTTAGTGTTAAAATTATATGACATCTCACCGAAGGAACATATTACACCGTCACGCGCTGAAAGTTGTTTCAAACTGATTGTTATTATAATGTATAAGATCACTCAAATTTCAACTGCTTAGAACATAACAGGTGTTGAGTTATGTCTCTGTACGGATTCACCCGCTGTACGTGAACTCACCCGGTTCTTCCCTAAATATACACTATACAGCGTACAAGTGTTATTTACATGGACCAAGAATAAGTGTTATTGAAAACAAATAGTTTATAATCAATCTACTTATTAAGATATTGAAGATAATAAAAACTTAGTTCTTGTCAACCTAGAGATATAAAGAGAGCATCTGTATGTAGCAACAAGGATATTCATCACGAAGAGTGTTCCTATTAACGATTAATAGAGTAATGAATGATCCATCAAATTATTATCAAGTTCCACTAACAACTTTTTTCCATAAGCGTTTATGATACAGTAAAGTAAACAGTTTAACTTTCCACAAACAAAATTTTAGATTTGAAGGAAGGAGCAACACTTTGTGTGGTGTATATAAAAGAATGAATGAGGAATTCAATAGAAATTCAAATTTCGAATTATGTGGCGAGACATATTTGAACTTAAAGAAAAACTTCAAATCATGAGGAGAAACTAACATTCACGATACGAAAACACTGTTTTTGAATTAGTAGCATAAACTATGATTAATAAATTAGTTTAAGAGCAGTATTAATTATTTGATACAAATGAAATTGTAGACTGGTTGATTTTATATTATAAACGGTTTAAAAAATGTAAATACAGTAATATCATATTAAACAATTATTTGATATTAAAACTTGCTATAACAACATATATTTTCACTAATTTTTTTTTTATTCGCACTTTTGCAGCATACTCAAAAGAATAAAGAAAGGATAAAATTAGAAGGATTATTTTTTTATTTTTTATCTCCTAATCAGATTGGAAACCTCCACATGAGTTATTAAAGTTTTGTTATGCAAAGAATTTATTGTAATACCTTAAATATACATTTTTTAACAATTGCTCAATTCTGAATATATGTATATATTATATATTTAGCTTAATACTTTAACTTGGTGCGTCGTACTAGAAATATTTTTGCTACATTGAAGCATTTGCAATTATGCATAAATTTGAATTTTTCTATTATAAACTACAATACAGGTGATGTTTTTGCTCTATTCTTATAAACTCTCAGTTTGGCAAAAACTGTCATTAGAATTAAATTTTATTATTATTATATATAATACATCCAAAAAGAGTGAATTAAAAAAAAGTTATTTAGCGGATTGGAGGTAAATATATTAGTATGAGTTCTACATAGTTCATTTCATTTCTAAACAAGTAATATTTTTTCATTATTTTTTTCTTGTTCATTCCGGAAATAAGACTTCCCTTCATCCAAAACCATCCCTAAACATTAGTATTTTTTCAAAGTCAATTTATTTATAAAACGGATGAGTGTTACAATTATTAATTAAACAGTAATCGTTATCGTAATGTTTAAACAAATAGGGGGGTTAAAAACACAGAATTAGTTAGTTAATACACATTTAGTAGAGCATTGATTGCCTAGCTATTCATAGCTTCATAATGATTAGTAGAAGCAATTAAAGGTCAAGTATGATATGCCGCAAATGGTGAAAAAGTCAAGCGAGCAGAATTGCGGCAGGACGGGCTTAGAAAAATATCACAACTGCCATTTGTAAGACAAAAAGAATTCAATAAGATTATGAATTTAATTGACCAGACAAAGATTCTCCTAAATCAAATAATGCTACGACATATTACTAGTTTTTTTTAAAGGCTTCGGACTGACAGAAACAGATTTGTGTATTAAACAGGGTGACCTACAAAAATGCTCTCCAAACTTTAAATTCGTTAATTTCAACAACTATTGTAGGTACTTACAGTTTTCTTTCAAGTATCATTCTGTTAATTGAACCTTTATCCATCCACAGTTACGTTTTCATACAGTTTTATTCATTTTTGTGAATTAAATAACAATTTTTATTAATGGGTGGTAAAAATGACTTTGCGCAAATGGTCAGAAAACAGACAATGAGGTAAGTGGAAACATTTACAATATCTCTATTAGGCAACAACCCTGTAAATTAAGAGTATTCATATAACTATTCCTTTTATAAATTATTGAGAATATGGAAAAATGTGATGTACATTCGACCACAAGAGTATAATCTGAAGACAAAATCAATTTTGCAATGTAACTCCTTTTTAAAAATATAAATATTTTTGTTAGGAGAAAGGGTGAAAATTTCGAAATATTCAAAATTCTTTATTGAGGAAAAAAATCATATACAAAGTAAGCTTCTTTAGTTCAAGATCTTTTATGAGTTCTAATGAACTCTTCGAGCAAATCCATTTCTCCTCACAGAAACTTTTATATTTTTTAAATGGATTTACGGTATTGATTGAACGACCTTTGTTAAAATTTAAACTTGTGCCTTCTTTTTTGTACTTCATCACACTTCTCCTTTATGTCAAGGAATAGTTATATGGATGCTCTTAAAACCTGCACATAAATCTGTATTTTTTTAATGAGGATTGTTGTATATTGAAGATAATTTCCATGTTTTCAACTTGCTTCATTGTCCATTTTTGGACCATTTTTGCAAAGCCAATTTCACCACCCACTAATGAAACAGTCATTCTATTCACAAAAATTAATAATACTTAATGAAAATTTACCAGAGGATGGAAAAACTGTTTAATTACAATGTGATACCTACAGTAGTTGTTGAAATATAGGAATTTAAAGTTGAGTTTTTTTTGTGGGTCACACTGTACGATTGAAGATTCTACCATAAAAATGATCCAATTTCCACTGTGAAAATTAGATATAAACCAAACAGTCTTCAAAACTAAATGTTGATCCTGCTATGATTTTTATTGAAATAGAAGATTAGTGAAAAGTGATTCAATTCGTCCATAAGAGACCGTTAGAACCAATTCCAAAGTTCAATGGCGCAATTGCAAATCTCTATGGAATCTGAATTGTTGCTCAGGTTATCGTTTTCTCAATTCTAATGAATAAATTCCATCAGAAGCAATCATAGTAGAAATATTATCACTGTTTATTGATGATAATTTGAATAATTAATTTAAAAAATCAGTAGCTACATGAATTTCAGTTTTCAATTGTTTCTCAAATTATGTTGAACAGAAGATGATCAGACAATGAAAACTTTATAAAATGAATAAGTCTCTGATAATTCACCGTGACTACTTTCGGACTCACTTAAAATTGAACGAAAAGTTTTGTTATAGTTCCAAATCCCATGAAAATATAGATTGCACTACGATTATCAACCAAGGAGTATTTTTTCATTAAATATCCTGTTTATGTCATATAATTGCTTTGATTGATTCAAATGCAATGCATTTAATATATAGGACAGCAAAATGCAAATAATCGACAGTAAAAATTAAATAATTATTTCACAGTGGCGTATTTGGTGTTATATTTTAGAAAAATAACATTATATATATATTACAGATTTTACTTGATGTAATCTAATATAATTTCATTTATTGCAACGAACATACGCAAAATTCAAACACCTAGTAGTTAAAGATCATGGTCCTGGCACTATCTTCGATAACTGCCACTAGCGTTGAAAAATAGAAAAAGTGGAAAAAATTCAAAACAAAAACTAAATTCAACAGCTCGGTATCTATGGGAAACTAAAACCGTTCCTCTCTTCCATTCACCCCAGACAGCTTCAGAATAGAGATACTGGGGACACGTGAACACTGAACAATTAGTAACGGATGTGCTCTTATATGCAAAATGTTCAACATATCTTCAAAATATTTTGCAACAAATGCGAGACTATAGAATCTGTGTATGAAACATACAGTCAAGTTTTAATAAAAAAAATTATATTATATGTGGTGAAGTTTTATTACATACAAAAACATAAGTGTTCACTTTAAGTTCGTCAATTCATCAAATTTGTAAAAAATTCTAAGAAAAATGGTTTGCTAAAATGAGTTTCTAGGTATTGGAAATGTGTAGTTACTTTCGGCAGTGGAAAATAGAAACTTGTGAATATCTATGTAGATGCCCTATTAAACTTTAAAAGTCAGTATTTTCAAAAACTAAGCAGTTTTGATAATTAATGTTTTCGTGAAACAATGTTTGTTAAATAGACCCATGTAGTATATGTATATGTCAAAAATTAACTTAGAATCAGGGTATCAACCTCTCGATAATGAAGCATATTTGTACATTTTGTAATTCTCTAAAATGAATGAATTTCGAGTTTCCATTCAAGCTGAAAGATTTTGTCAAATTTGAAATGAAAAACCCTGTATAATAACCAATTAAAGTTAATTCTATCATTTTTATAAGCTTTTAATGATAGTTTAACTTCTTTTTTATCGAATAATTAATTTGCATCATACTGTATAGTCTGTGAAACCGTTACAATTCCATTTAAATCTTTCCAACAGCAATATGTTATTGAAGTGTAGAAATTTCTTTATCGAAGACGTTATATTTCTCTTAAGACTCGAATGCTTGGAAACTGAATTTAATAGCAGTCTGTGAGAATGGGACATAGATCGTAAAGATTTAATTGAATGGGAGTGGTGTTGGAATGGATTGAAGTGAAGACTGTAATTGGCCGTTTAGAGAGAAATGTAACAACTGATCGTAACAATTGATCGAATTGTTGAGACAGTGTTCACTGTTAACACGAAACGAATTTTATTACAATATTCTTAATTTCTACAACTCGTGATGGAAGAAGCATTTTGTTTGTCTGCATTTGGAATGTGTTCAGTATATTGAGCTTGATTGTAACGATTTTTTTGAACCCTGTTTACAAGATCACCCTATTGAAAATAGGAGTAGGTTTGATGCAGCGGTTAAGCCCAGACAAAGAGCAGCAGGAGTGCAGTGGGGGTGCTAAACTGACCACTTTGGGGAGTAATTCTACTCTAGTGTAACTGAGCAGGAATACTTTTGGCACCTGCTCCTATTTGCCTAGCGCTCTGCCTAACTGCAGAGTCCGGATACGCAGCTCTTAGCCAAAAATGCTATAATAGTAATATAATATTACAGTCGTGGCTAGGGGCCCCGCATCCGCAGTTAGACAGAGCGCAGGGTAAATAGGAGCAGGTGCCCAGAGTAGTTCTGGGCAGTTACATCGGAGTAGAAGTACCCCCGAAAAAGGTCGGTTTGGCCCCACGCTGTACTATTGCTGCTGCCGTGGTGACTTTCCCAATCGGCTTAACCGCTGCCTAAAACCAGCTCCAATTTTCACTTACATTTTAACTTTGTCGTTACAATTTGTATAAATTTAAACCTGCTGGCACCAACCACATAATCTCATTCCAACTCCAATAAATCGGTAAGATCTCGTGTTCACATGTAATGATAAGATGTAACAATCACTTCATTACGATAAATCGCTCTAATTTATAGTTGCCTATAAATGGGATCATATTGATGTTTATTATGTATTTAAACTGCGTCCATCGCCTTATTGCAGATCACTATTTTGTGAATAATTTCGATAGTATTGATCGTACAGTAGTGAAACTTTGATCACTGGAAGATTGCTTGTATGTTAGTATCTTGTTGAAATCCATGAGAAAATTGGAAAGTTATGAACTTTTATGTATTTTAAAGGCATTTTTGCTGTCCATCGCTTTATTCCAGCTCTGTGAAAAGGCCGAAAAATGGGCGATTAACTTCTACCGAGAGGGTAAAAATTGTAGCAGGTCCTGCAGAAGGGAGGACTCTTCTATATTTAGCTTTATAACTTGGAAGGGTTAAGAGAAATATAGTTTCTTTTGTGGAAAATCCCGACACAAACCCAAGGAGAAATGAGGGTACGAGAGAAAGAATTTCCCCTCGAAATATGCGAAAAATACGCAGGCAGGTCATAAGGCAGCCAAATGACACTAGTGCCTCAATTTTTGACAAGGCTGTATGAAATGCTCAATGGGGCTTAAGACCAGAGAACAAGGCAATCAAGTCAGTAGAGTCTCTCACTTGATGCCCAGAGATATGAGGAAAGATGTTGTTACTCTTCAAGCATGAGATTGTGCGAAGTAATGCAAGAAAATCATCTTTTGCCAACGAGATAATTGCAAACTATTAGGCCAAGGGAACAAGTACTCAACAAAAGAGGCAATGTTGGATTGGAGTGTTAGGTTTACACCCTCTGGTACTCGGAGAGGGCCAATTACCGTTTCAACAATGATGCCCGCTTAAAACATGAAACCACAGCCTTCTTGTTGACGACGAAACCAGTGTGGATAAACAGCTCCAGTAGGATCCAAATTTTAACCCATCCATCCAGACAATCCAGGTTGGCTCTTTCCTCATCTGTTAAAAGAACAAGTGGGAAGTTTGTTTTCATGTAATTCTGTGTATATCTAATGCATTTTTCCTTTTGGGTCTTGTCCATAGGAGGCCTGGAAATGGGCTCCCGTCCTTGTCGTCTTATTTAAGACACTGTTTGGACGAATAACCAATGACAGCCTTGTCGAAAATGGAGGCACTAGTGTTATTTGGCTGACTTATAACCTGCCTGCGTAGTTTTTGCCGTGCACGGACATTTCGTCCACGGACAATTCGTCCATGGACATCTCGTCCAACGGACATCTCGTCCAACGGACATCTCGTCCAACGGACATTTCGTCCACGAACAATTCGTCCATGGACATCTCGTCCAACGGACATTTCGTCCACGGACAATTCGTCCACGAATTGCTTTATTTTGTATTATATTTATTGTGTGCGTTTATTTTATATATTATAATATTTATATACATTCTGAAATATATAAGTATTTAACAACCCTATATGATGGTAATTAGAAAAATATGGTTCTTGCCTAAATTCTTATTGCAATCTTTTTGGCCATCTTATTGGCCAGCATAAGTAAAATAATGAAAATGAAAACTTTTTAATGATTTACAGGCAGGCCCCGCTTTTATAACCCCCGAGTCTTATAAAACATGTAATAATTATCTGGCATGTCTCGATGTTATTGCAATACATAAACATAGAAAACAGAGACATTTTTTGAGGTGTTTTTTTCACAGTAACTACAATAATCATCAATAGTACTAATCAGATTAGGCAATTAGATTCACTTTTGGTTCAGAAATTTGTATTTTATAGCAGAATATTTTAACAGTGATTACCTAAATAACATACATAATAATATGCAGGTGTATAATGCACTACAAAATAAATTATATAAGCAATTATCTAGTTAGTGGTACTTTTCAATGTCACGTTTAAATATTTAAACGTAAAAACGTCCGTTTTATAGGACTGTTTCATATTTTCGGACTTATGCATGTATAGTAATTATTATTATTTACATCTATTGTAATTAATTTAAATCTTACATATCACACATTTATTCTTGTTAGGACCCTGTTATTCCATTTCTAAATTTTAGATACTCATAATTCATTATTTATGCAAAATATTAAACGGGGTAAATAACTTGAAGATACAGTGAACCCGTTTAGCATATTTAATTTTATAGCTGTAATCGAAAGATAAACATTTTTATGTGTTTTATTTCACATACAGCTTAAATCACTATTATATTATTGTATATAGTGAATGATAATATTAAATATAATCCATAAGCATTTTAAAATACAAAGTAAAGCCATTCGTGGACGAAATGTCCGTTGGACGAAGTGTCCGTGGACGAGATGCTGGTGGACGAGATGTCCATGGACGAAATGTCCGTGGACGAAATGTCTTATACCCAGTTTTTGCATATTTCGAGGGGAAAAAGCTTCTCCTCGTACCCTCATCTCTCCTTGGATTGGTGTCACGATCTTCCACAATAGGAACTATGTTTCTCTTATCCCTACCAAATTCATTAGCTAAATATAGAAGAGTCATCTCTTCTGCAGGACCTGTTACAATTTTTACCCTCTCGGTAAAAATTAATCGCCCATTTTTGGCCATTTCACAGAGCTGCAATAAAGCGATGGACAGTTAAAATGCCTTCAAAATACATAAGCGTTAATAACTTTCCAATTTTCTCATGGATTCAAAAAATATTTCAGTAAGATACTAACGGTTCTAGGACTTTTGCCCGGTGGAATTTTTCCCGGCGGAATATTGCCCGGGGGAATTTTGCCAGGGTGGAATTTTGCCAGGCGGATTTTTGACCGGCGGATTTTTCCCAGTGGATTATATTTTTCTGGGTTTAAATTGGTAAATTATAATTATAAGATATGAGATGCAACTTACATAAATATTAAACGTTTTAATTTAACGTTAACATATTGTACTATAACTAGTTTTATTTAACTAATAATAAATAGCCATGGAAATTAAAATGAAGTTTATTTTGAATTTACTTAAAATCATTACAGAACATCTTTTAATTTAACTGTTATACATATATTCTAACATTCTTTTAGAATTCACATATCACCGTAATTAAAAAGTAAGGTTAACCTAACTAACAATAAATCTACATTTTCGATAATTTAAGAAGCAAACTATGTAATCGTTACTATTTACAAGCTATTATGAATGGTATTTAACGACTCGAAAAAGTAAGATGAAAATTCATTCATTGTAATCAGTTGGTTTCTGAAGTTTGCTCTATAACAGCTTTTGTCTTATACCTTTCACAATGGCGTGGATAATATTAAGTTCACGTGGTAAAGATATCATTATTTAAAAAAATCTTATTAATACTCAATGTAAGATTGAAAACTATGAAATCGTTAATGAAATCATTGAACATATCAATGAACATAATACATAGTCATATCTCGTCACGAAATACTGTACAGGTGAAGAAAGTCGTACGTGAATTGCAAACAACAGTTAAGATGACTAAATTATAGTATTTTAAAAGTAGCAAACCACACAGTATTATTTCAAACTAAACTACTGTCAAAATATATAACAGTCAAATTTAAAAGATATGTTCTGTAATTTTTTTAAGTAAAATCAAATTCATTTTATTTTTCAATTTCGGGGCTATTTTACGTTTTATATATATGTAAGTTGCATCTCACATTTTATACTTATAATTTACCAATTAAAACCTAGAAATAAATAATTCACGGGGAAAATTCCGCCAGGCAAAAAATCCGCCTGGCAAAATTCCACCCAAGCAAAAATCCGCCGGGCAAAACTCCTGTCACCATACTAACATAGAATCAATCTTCCAGTGACTAAAGTTTCACTACTCTTCGATCAATATTATTGAAATTATTCACAAAATAGTGATCTGCAATAACGCAGTTTACTATATTATTTAAAAAAAATACCTTTCAATCATATATTTTATATGTTTAGTAATTACTGATCCTTTGTTATAAGTGCACACAAAAGATTATTTATACAGTGGATTAAATTATTCTACACATTTTTGTTTCCTGTGTATCTCATAATATAATATCTGTGTATTTCATTAAATCAAAGTGAATAGCAATGATTCAAAAGGGTCAAAGACCTACAACAAAATCAATCACTATCCTTTAGATGTCGGCAAAACTCACTAAAAATTGAAAAAAAATTTAATTGGTGGGATAACTTCTTAGCCTTGCTCTTTCCTCACATTTATGACATTTTTGGTTTAGCTATGTGATTGAAAACCAAGTTTAACTTAGCCCGTACAGATATCTGATTTAGGTCACTAGATTGCGCTGTATTTATAAAGTAACAAAATTCATGATTTAAATCTTACACTCGTAGTTAATTTTTTTTTGAATTTTTTGAACAAGTGAGTTTTTATTTTTGATTGTTTTACATAAATAAATTCACTGTCCGCTAATTGATGGATGATAGAACGTAATTTCTATTAACAGTGAAAATTACGAAAACTGCAATTTATCTGCAATCCAAAGCGATTTCATGCACAATCAAACATATTAATGAGCATTTATAAAGAAAATCATAGTTCATTAAATTTCTGAAATATCATTGCGTGACTATCGGTATCCCTGATGGCCATAAATTATAATGTAGTTTGTTATGTAACTTGTGTCCAATAATGTGATGAACTGCACACTTCATGATAGATTAATGACCTGGAAGGGGGTATGGAGGGGGGCACGTCCCCCATTACACAGAAATCAGTATCAAAGAATTAAATGGAAAATATTTGATATATGTATTTCAGGGGGTGAGCCGCCCTCCGAGCCCTCTGCCAGGTCATTAATCAATCATGAAGTGTGCAGAACAACAAACTACCGGATACAACAAACTACATTACAGTTTTTATGTAAAAAGTCTATAATATTTGAGTAATTACAATGAAAACAAGAGGTTTTTTTTAAATTTTTCAATCCTTCATTAATACATAGTAACAGATGAAATAAATGACTCTCATATCTCAAAAAGTGTTAGTTTCTAGTTTTTCAAAATAAATAATGATTTTCAGATTCTATGAACAATAATACATATGAAAAAAATTAAATTAAATTTGGTGGTCGTCAAATGGGAAAGATCCTCATCTTCAACTAATTTAAAATACACGGAATTAGTTTGCAAATCGCAATGGAAATTTAATACTAGTATTTGCTTTATCAAATTAGTTTATGGCCTCGGCCTGACAGCCAAGTAAAATAGTACGATTCATACTCCCCTCCCCATTTGTCTATCCAGCTTCTCTAGAAATCACAAAATTTCTATCCAAAATGATCAAATTATCAAAATGGATCTCTAAAATAAAATAACATTGCAGCATAGGAGAAAAATATGTATTTCTTGCCATTGCCCATTTGAAAATGAAAGTGTTCAAAATATGAGTATCAAAATGACTCCCATCGCATCTTTCAGAGACTGACAAAGTGCAAGCTAATTTTTTGAGCCAAATATTAACAAAAATTATGTGCCAAGCCAATTTGGCTCATTTTGAAAATCTCAAGTCAAAATTAACATAGGAATTAAAAAATTAAGGCAATTAGGTACAGTACGGTCATTGCCTTTAATCCCTTTTTTATTATTAAATTAATTTATTAATTTAATCTCAACCGATGAGAGGTACATCCTTGTATGAGTTGTATAATAATTACTTTGTCAGCATCATGGAATTAACACATTTTGCAGCTATTTTTCTTCAGGCTTATGTGAAAATTGTCAATTTTTTCATCTCGACCTTGAACAGCTTTTCTGAATTTGATAACCACAAAATGTACATTTTTTCTGGGGCAGAAATGATTATTAAGTAGAGTAACTAATTCAGCAAAGGTCTCACATTTATTATTGGGCAGAGCCCTATATTTTCAAAGAGTTCCTCTCCCCCTTTGTGAAGCATCAGTGCCATCTTCTGTTCCTCTTCTTCTATTTTGTATGATTTGATCATCTTTTCTAATCTTGCCACATATTTCTTTCCATCTTGCTCCAGTAGAGGTATTTTTTTCATTTGCTACCAATGTTCCAATTTGTCCAAATAGTTTTTCCATCTTTGCAAATATAATATTTCAAAAGTTGAAGGTTATTATCATAATCAGATTCCAGCATATAAGTAACTTATTAAAGTAAATGCAGTAATAATGAAGGTATTGTAAGGAACATAGATAGAGGGATATAAATAAATTACTAAATCAATGGAAAAGAAAAAATGAATATACATCCCACCCCCGAAATTGATTTAGACAGAACTCAATTATCCAACATTTCCTTCCTTCAAATTCTTCCTTCCCGTTACTTGGTGTATTCCATAGAGTCTTATATACACTTGGTAGTTAACAATAGTTGTAATCAACTGACAATTTTCAGAAATGCATCAAATTGCGATTGAAATAATATGCAAGCTTCTTATTTCGATCTCAACTAGTTGGAATACAATTAATTAATTTCATTGTTAATGTATGACATTGCTGATGTATATGTGATACATATACAATATAATATATGTGATACATTCTACATCATATCAATTAATGTATACATGTGAATTATATTGAGGGCAAATATTATTCCATTAATTTAACTCTTTGAAGTCTCTTTAGGGGAATGTAACTAATCCAATTAAATATATAATCCGATTGATATTCTATTAACTCTTTATCGCTAATAAATCCATATGGTCAGGAGACCCACGATAAAAGGTTAATGATGGTAATTTATCCCTTTGATCCTACGTTGCTATATTTTGATTAGTGGATATGTATTATACAGGAAAGTCCCGTTTTTATTACACTCTACTTTTATAATTGTTTAATAATTGCAATAGGCATGTCTCAATGTTATTACAGTTCGTAGACAAAGATAATGAGGACAATTTTTATGATGATTTATTTAACGGTTACAAAAATACACATCAATATACACATTGAGGACATTGTATGCAATTGGTTCCAATATTGATCTTTATGAAAGTGGAAATTATAACTGTATGACTATATACTGGGAACTAACTCTGGAACACTGTATAATGTGTATAGTTTAAATTGTATAATATAATAATAGTTTAATTGAAATACTGGTCAAAAATAGAAGAGCAATATAAAAAAGTAATACTACATATATATGAACTTTCCTATTTTCGCTTGTCTCGTAAATCAAGTCTCGTATTTATTATACCTTTGGGTATGTTGGGCTTAGTTATCCCTTAAAACAATTTTATTTTATTATATTCATAGATAATGAAATAATTAATCAAGGAGAAACAATTAAATATTTATTTGTGCCATACCTCGGTCTCATTACCATCAGTACTAAGACTGAGTTGTATTTTGGTAATAGAGACAGTAGCCGTCTGTATTATAAATATAAAGTATTGGAATGAACATATTCAACATAACAAAGAAATTTTGGAAGATATATAGGGGAGAACTCAATAATTCGTAAACCAATTCGAACTTTAATATTAAAAGATTTTTGTGCGTAGATAAACATTTTACTTCAATTTGTATTCAGACTATTTTACAGTTTAAACCTTCATTCGAAAGTTATAAGACAAAATGTAAGAGGATTCAAGTGTCTGAATACTCCTTCCAAGAGGAAAACTTCGGACTAGCTGTGAGGATGATTCGGAACCCATAAAAATGGTTAAAACATTTGGAATTTAGGTAATTAAACGATAGGATTGAATTCGGATCAATAAATTTATTTGAAATAAATCATGACTTGTAATTCACGGTAATATAAATTAATTCTATTTGAAATTTTACCATAAATGTAATGATTGAACATTTTAGTTAGCCGGAATTCAATAAAAATAATCGAATACCTTTTTCATTACGGCCTAAATCAGTTTTCCTTTTATAATAAAAAGGCATAATTACGATCGTCAGTCTGTGAAATAAAGATACTAATATTACAAGTTTGAAACTAAGGAATGCTATTTCAATTAAAAATATTTAATTTCAAGATCTGAATGTCATTTTAATAAGAATTACTTTTGTAAATTGTAGTGGTGGGTTTTCACGACAGCAATATGATA
The DNA here is from genome assembly GCA_947561585.1 of Caprella mutica. Classification (NCBI taxonomy): domain Eukaryota; kingdom Metazoa; phylum Arthropoda; class Malacostraca; order Amphipoda; family Caprellidae; genus Caprella; species Caprella mutica. The sequence goes on along the minus strand of CANNZV010001285.1, from coordinate 168,067 downwards.
TTAATTTTGTTCCGAAAAAAAAATATATATATTAACCCATACTGTCGTTGAATACTGTGCACTTTAAAATTATGTAGATTTTATATTTCCTATATTTCCATTTTCTTCTCTTTTCTTTTTCGATTGAATTAAAATATTATAGTAAACCTTCTTCATATTCGATATAATTTAGGTAGATATTTTTCAATTTAACTTTTTTTTTATGTAGGTTGCCCAAGAAGCTTAGGCTTAAAAAGGGCCTTAAATGTCTCTCTGTAATAGTGATAGTTTAGTATTATTGTATCAAAATATTATTATATTAATATTGTTGTATATTCCAATTGGAAGGAAACATTTTTGTGAAAATAAATAAATAAATAAATAGATAGTTCGGACCCTGTCCGAACCAACCAACAGTAGTGTCCGATTCATCCCAAATGACACTTCAAAATTAAAAACATCACAATAATTTTTATTTCATTCTCATTATTTTTTAACACACCAAACATAGCCTAAAATATCAATATAATTCATACCTTTGAGATTGAGAACCAGTTTCGTATTCATATAGTCCACACGAACCAGTTGATTCACTAAAAATACCATCAATATTGAAGAGAACGGTTAATTAAACCTCGTGCGTGATACGCTACATCCAGGCATTGGATCTTTCAACTAACTGACGGTTAACACGTTGCACACATTCAATTACAATCACAGTACATAAAATAGGAAGTAGATTATCTCCCATTATTTTTGAATTTCCCTAGATCTGGGTCGTGATGTCATAGAATTTAGGGAAATTTGAGCAAAGTTACCCTATTGTGTATCATAACAGAGTAAACAAGATTGTACGGCGCCATTGGCAGTGTTCATTTGAATAATTACTAGCTTTCTTCACAATTTCCTGTCAAAAGTGAAGAACCAACAATGCTGTGTGTTAAAAAGTGTTCATATAGGGACTGTGCTAACACTTCTCTCAACTGTTGTGTTAGTTTCTTCTATTTTCCGAGAAAAAATTTCAAAAATGCTAAGGTGTGAAAAATCTTGAACTTTATAATGTACTCCTTTGTATTCTGATGTCAAATACAAATAGATTTTTTTGTGCCTTGATTTCACAAGAGAGTCATTTGTAAGAAAATTAAGTCCTTACAAGATAAAACTCAGATGCATGTCCAACTCAAAGCAGTCTTCCAAGTTTTGAACTTCAGAAAATCCAGTTACCTATGATGTTATCTGTTATTCCTGCTCTATCTTCGGTAAGTTGCTAGGCTTCGCCTCTTAGCCCTTGCCCCTTGGGTATTAAGTACTTGACTATGGACTATGGTCTACCATTTCTAGTTCCACTGACTTGCCATTCTGCAGAAACTGGTAAAGTTTTTGTAATCATATTCATAGAGATATCTTTTTCTGTTTGTAGCAAAATTAATGTACTTAAATATACCTAGTAACCTAGGAATTAATTCAAAATTGTTCAGAGAGAATATCCCGAATATCTCCCAGACTCCCATATTCTGCAGACTGGCTGACTTGTCGGTGGAATACTGGAATTTTATCCCCTTTGAAAATAATATTCTAAAAAAAAATTGAGTTTTTAATTATTTATTCCTAAGTTAGTAATAATTTAACATTTTAATGAAATTTCTTTTCAGAATTTTCTAGACTCTCTCGAGTGGGCCGCAATTAAAAATTAAAGGGCTGCAATTTACCTGCGTGCCAGACTGTATTTCATGGTAAATTTTACCGACTTGTCGGTGGAAGTTGTAGCATACTAAGCATCGGCATATATTAATTTTTTCTCTCCATTTGCAATTGAATGGTTCAGAATCACTCCTAATGACTCAATAATAATTATCACATGCATGATGTCCCAAGGTAATAATTACAAGAATAGAATTTTTGCCATTTGTGTTGCTTGTTTATATTAATAAGAGTTTTTTTTCAGAGATCCTCCTCAATCTTCTAAAGCGTAGCAGAACTTTTCTTGCAAAGGGAAATATAGCTGTTCCTGAGTATGCCAGAAAGTGTCAAGAGACTACAGAAGAAATCCTCCCACCAACAAATGATATGATACCTCTAATACAAGAGGCAATAGTCTTTTCTGGAGACACCAGCTGTCTGATAGTTGGATTTTTCCTGTATGATATATTTTGGTAGGCAGCTTCTTATTTCTTTAAAGAATAACAGGAAAATGTAGATTCTTCTTAGGGACTTAAATACTGTGACATTGCATTCATATCTATCATTAGAACTAGGAAAACTTTCATATTTTATTTTGATAACTATAGTTATACAAAGGGGTTCACCAAGCATCTCTTTACTTTGATCAAAAAATAATAGCTTCCTTCCTACATATTGTTCAGAAGCAATGACTGATTTTTCAATTTCATTTGATTTTCTTAAATAAAGATAAAATGTGAGCAGACACTCATCAATAGATAAAATGAAATATTCTACTTTCCAGTCTTCTTAATAGTTTTGGTTATTATTCCTTCAGTTTTTTCATATTTGGAAAATTATATTGGAAAATTAATGTTTTTGATTGTTCTATAATATCCATGTAATACCTGTTTGAATCAAGGTAACTGTTTGAATTTATTGTTTTTCAAGTTATATTTTTGTATTTTATTTAACTGTTGTAGTTCTAATTTATAATGTAAAAGTAGCTACCCTATTCAGCTACTTGTACAACATAAATTAGAACTACAACATATATAGCTAGTTATATTTCTGACTGATTATATTTTGATATGCCCATTAATTCCGAAATAGAATTTAAACTATTAAATTGAATTAGTCTATTGAAATATTTATCAGTGGCCTATTAAAGTAAATTCATTTTTCTGAAACTAAATAGCTATATGAAACCATATTATTATCATAATGAGAGTAAATATGTTACATATCTACATATATACAAATTTGACAGGCATAATTCTGAGATTTTTTTTATTGTTTTCATATGAAGCCGACATTGTCCCCAGGCTACCTCTAGCTAGGCCTTCTTTTGTAATATTTGGGTTTTGTTTAGTTTGGTGCCCTTCATTTTCAGCTTTCCTTTGTATTTTTCCTCTTCTTGCTGCCTTGCCATATCCATGGGTAAGCAGACTGACTGTGTAGGTCTCTTATCCATAGGTGTCAATGCTGGACATCCATGTGCTGGGTCGACACGGTTAAATGTTGTAGCAGAGTAGTCGACCTAGTGCATGGACCGTACTTTCACTGTCCCCTCTTCTATGAATCCTTCTTTTCTTAATGTCTCCTTGGATCACCTCGTAGTGAAAAGGAACAACTTTTAAACCCCGAAAATTAAAAATAAAGCTACTTGGTAATGCAGCAGTATCAAATGATTGTCAATGGTATGGAAGATCTTCACCTCAAAATTAGGACTCTCAAAGAGGCTGTCACTTTTCCATATTATTGTCATCTCCATTGGTGCTAATTTGAGAGAAAATTGTTCATATTTATTTGTTTCATTAACCTGGATTCTAGATCATAATCTGCACTATTTTTTATCGAAATTGGGATGTCTGAGACTCAAAAGATTGACAATTAAGGTTTGGTTGAGGAAAAACCCATAATGAAGTTGAAAAATTATTACTCTTTAATGTCGAAGATGGTAACTGTTGATTTATCACAATCAAATATTTGATTAGAGGGAGCTTTTTAAGAAATGCATGATGAACCATGTGACTCTTTGAGGTGGTGGGTTATTATTAGAGCCCGGACAAATGCCATAAAGTCCTAAAATGCCATGAAATGCCATAAAGTCAATAAATGCAATAGAGTCAAATAATGCCATAAAGTCCTTAAAATGCCATACAATCCTATGATATCATAAACATCTAAAATGATGCAAAGTCTTATTTTGGGCTTTTTGTATTATTAAATAATTTGGTAAGTCGGTAAAGTTAATGGGTTATTTTGACAAGTTTATAGAACGTTTTAATTCAAACAAAATCTGTCTGAATTATTATACAAATAAGCTACTTATATCACTTCAAGAATTAGTATAGTCAAAATTGTATCTAGTTTTCTGTGATTCTTTGCAACAATTTTTTAGCACAGACTCTGCCATGCACAAAATATTCAAAATATTCAAATTGAGAGAGATATGTAGAACCTAGGGATATTAGTAATATTTAGAATAGAAAAACTGCCAGGCGAAATAAATTGTGTTTTGTCTTGTAAGGGATTTTTGCTGTACAACAATTTCAGAGTATCTTAATCGGTCTAATTATCTAATGTATGATTTGTTTAATCTGAGGTTGTCTACTACGAGGGTTTGCTATAAATACAAATTTCGAATTCAATATTGGAATTGGTTTCATTTCATGAATTTCATTTTACCTAACATTTTTTATAATACTTTTAGGTTAAATTTGAAGAAATATGCTATAAACTAGATTCATTGAATTTTTAAGGGATGAATTATTTATTTGTTTTCACCATTTTTTTCATTTAAACGGACTAAAAGCTGTCTATTTTATATTTCAAAATGCTGATTTATTCGTTGTAAATTCCTATTTATTAATCTTAAAAGTGTATGCATAAGTCCTAAAATGTTGTATTTAGGCCCTAAAATGCCTTGATAGGTCCTAAAATGCCTTTTTTTAGTTCCTTAAATGCCTTTATTTAGGTCCTAAAATGCCTTTTTTAGAGGTCCTAAATGTCCGGGCTCTAGTTATTATAATAAGCAGTGAGAAATATTTACCTTGGTCTAATCTATCGATTAAGAAAAACTATGCAGGGAAATGGATTGAATAAAATTATCAATATATTACAATAAGTAGTTGGGTAACTAGAACATAATATAAACTATCAGTAAGTATATTTTATAAGTTTTAATAATTATATGAATCGTTCTGATTAGCTTCAAGAGTTTATGAATCTAACCACAGAGAGAGCTGTAGTTTATTGTAAAGAAAGGATCTGATAATTTTAGGAGTAATTGTTTTCATTTCATTATTCAAATGGATTTATATTTATTTCATTATCTATAAGGAAATATATATATTTAATTGTTTCTGTTCTGTTTGTGAAAAAAAAACAAATAATTTAATGTAATAATTTTGATTACCAATTATTACGTTTTGAATTGATTTTTTTCATTTTTTTTCGAAAAAATTAATTTTTTTTTCAATTTTTTTTTCAAAATTAATTTCTCCAATTTTCTTATTTATTCAACCATATCACGAATTATCATCTCATGATTATCCATAGCTATAATGAACAATAACTGAACAACCAATCGGTCAAAACAAGCGACTTTCCTCTCATATACATAGCAGAAATTGACACCCAAATCGTGCTCAAATTAATCTGTCGGGACGGGAGGGCTCAATAACTAATAAAATAATTATGAAAAACTAAAATGGAAACTACTAAATTCCAATATTTTAATTTAAAACAGTGTAATACCAAATAATATAATTCAAAAACCACCAATTACTTGAAACATAATTAAGAAACGCATAATTAGAGAAACTCATAAAACGAGAAAAATAATAACTGGTATTATAATTCAAGGTATATGAATATGCAATAAATTAATTATAAAAACTTTATTTCCAAAATTACAATTTATGAGTAATTTAATATACAAACATTCAAAAAGCGATACAAAAATATAAGATACAATAATTGAAGAACGTATGAAATGAGGTAGAATAATTGAGAAACTCACAACTATAAATAATGTATTAAGAAAACAACTAATTCACAAACACACAACTAACGATATAATTTTAAGCGCAAACGTATTACGCGCAATGAAAATAGCTCAACTTCAAATAGTCGCAAGATGAATAGTGCAATGTGGAATAGACGCAACGATGCCCCGCCCATCCTTTCTGTGCAGCTGCGCCAATCAGCGCTCGGTTCTTGCGACGTCATGGATCTTATTTTCTTGACGTCATCAATGAATGGAACTAATAACCGAATGAGGACTTTTTTTATCATCATTCAAAGTTTAAACCACAGTTCGTTTGATTTTATTAAATTATAAACTAAAGTAATGAATATATAATTGTTTAACTCCAATTTTAATAAGTTGTACATGCTTTGAAAACAATAGATTGATAACCCCACGTAGTCTGAGTGTCTGATTATATAAGTATACTTTATTCTTTATGATCAAATATGTGGAACCTTCCTAACTGCCTATCTAGCTTAAATGAAATTTCGAATAAGGAATAATAGTCCCAGATTGTTTATTTAACAGTTGAACTTAATAGTGCATAATACGTTATAATTACTAGATATAATATGTAGAATTTTCTTTTCAGATAATCGTGTTTTAAACCCGTCGTTCGATCCCCGTGTTCAACTTCCCATACTTCCTTAGATAGGTAATTAGTTCGGTAAGTAGTTTGCATACATAGGTAGGCAGTTAAGTAAGTAGTTTGCTTAGGTAGGCAGTTCGGTATGTAGTTTGTAAAGGTAGACAGTTAAGTATGTAGTTTGCTTAGGAAGGTAGATAAGTATGAAGTTGGCTTAGGTAGGTAGTTTGCATAGATAGGTAGTTACTAGGTAGTTCGGCATGTAGTTTGCTTAGGTAGGTAGTTCTGTATAAAGTTTGCTTAGGTAGGTAGTTCTGTATGTAGTTTGCTTAGGTAGGTAGTTCTGTATGTAGTTTGCTTAGGAAGGTAGTTAAGTATGAAGTTTGCTTAGGTAGGTAGTTTGGTATGTAGTTTGCATAGATAGGTAGTTACTAGGTAGTTCGGCATGAAGTTTGCTTAGGTAGGTAGTTCTGTATGTAGTTTGCTTAGGTAGGTAGTTCTTTATGTAGTTTGCTTAGGTAGGTAGTTCGGCATGTAGTTTGCTTAGGTAGGTAGTTCTGTATGTAGTTTGCATAGATATGTAGTTACTAGGTAGTTCGGTATGCAGTTTGCTTAGGTAGGTAGTTCGGTATGTAGTTTGCTTAGGTAGGCAGTTCGGTGTGTAGTTTGCTTAGGTAGGTAGTTCGGTGTGTAGTTTGCTTAGGTAGGTAGTTCTGTATGTAGTTTGCTTAGGTAGGTAGTTAAGTATGTAGTTTGCTTAGGTAGGAAGTTCGGTATGTAGTTTGCATAGGTAGGTAGTTACTAGGTAGTTCGGTATGTAGTTTTCTTAGATAGGTAATTCGGTATGCAGTTTGCTTAGGTAGGTAGTTCGGTATGTAGTTTGCTTAGGTAGGTAGTTTGGTGTGTAGTTTGCTTAGGTAGGTAGTTCGGCATGTAGTTTGCTTAGGTAGGTAGTTCTGTATGTAGTTTGCATAGATATGTAGTTACTAGGTAGTTCGGTATGCAGTTTGCTTAGGTAGGTAGTTCGGTATGTAGTTTGCTTAGGTAGGCAGTTCGGTGTGTAGTTTGCTTAGGTAGGTAGTTCGGTGTGTAGTTTGCTTAGGTAGGTAGTTCTGTATGTAGTTTGCTTAGGTAGGTAGTTTGGTATGTAGTTTGCTTAGGTAGGTAGTTCGGCATGTAGTTTGCTTAGGTAGGTAGTTCTGTATGTAGTTTGCTTAGGTAGGTAGTTAAGTATGTAGTTTGCTTAGGTAGGAAGTTCGGTATGTAGTTTGCATAGGTAGGTAGTTACTAGGTAGTTCGGTATGTAGTTTTCTTAGATAGGTAATTCGGTATGCAGTTTGCTTAGGTAGGTAGTTCGGTATGTAGTTTGCTTAGGTAGGTAGTTTGGTGTGTAGTTTGCTTAGGTAGGTAGTTCGGTGTGTAGTTTGCTTAGGTAGGTAGTTTGGTGTGTAGTTTGCTTAGGTAGGTAGTTCGGTATGTAGTTTGCTTAGGTAGGTAGTTCGGTATGTAGTTTGCTTAGGTAGGTAGTTTGGTGTGTAGTTTGCTTAGGTAGGTAGTTCGGTGTGTAGTTTGCTTAGGTAGGTAGTTTGGTGTGTAGTTTGCTTAGGTAGGTAGTTCGGTATGTAGTTTGCTTAGGTAGGTAGTTCGGTATGTAGTTTGCTTAGGTAGGTAGTTCGGTATGTAGTTTGCATAGGTAGGTAGTTACTATGTACTTCGGTATGTAGTTTGCTTTGGTAGGTAGTTCGGTATGTAGTTTGCTTAGGTAGGTAGTTCGGTGTGTAGTTTGCTTAGGTAGGTAGTTCGATATGTAGTTTGCTTAAGTTGGTAGTTTGGTATGTAGTTTGCTTTGGTAGGCTTGCTTAGGTAGGTAGTTCGGTATGTAGTTTGCTCAGGTAGGTAGTTACAAGGTAATCCGGTATGTAGTTTGCTTAGGTAGGTAGTTTGGTATGTAGTTTGCTTTGGTAGGCTTGCTTAGGTAGGTAGTTCGGTATGTAGTTTGCTTAGGTAGGTAGTTCTGTATGTAGTTTGCTTTGGTAGGTAGTTAAGTATGTAGTTTGCTTAGGTAGGTAGTACGGCATGTAGTTTGCTTAGGTAGGTAGTTAAGTATGTAGTTTGCTTAGCTAGGTAGTTAAGTATGTAGTTTGCTTAGGTAGGTAGTACGGCATGTAGTTTGCTTAGGTAGGTAGTTAAGTATGTAGTTTGCTTAGGTAGGTAGTTCTGTATAAAGTTTTCTTAGGTAGGTAGTTTGCTCAGGTAGGTAGTTACAAGGTAATCCGGTATGTAGTTTGCTTAGGTAGGTTGTTTGGTATGTAGTTTGCTTTGGTAGGTAGTTCGGTATGTAGTTTGCTTAGGTAGGTAGTTAAGTATGTAGTTTGCTTAGGTAGGTAGTTCTGTATGTAGTTTGCTTAGGTAGGTAGTTCTGTATGTAGTTTGCTTAGGCAGGTAGTTCTGTATGTAGTTTGCTTAGGTAGGTAGTTCGGTATGTAGTTTGCATAGGTAGGTAGTTCGGCATGTAGTTTGCTTAGGTAGGTAGTTCTGTATGTAGTTTGCATAGATAGGTAGTTACTAGGTAGTTCGGTTTGCAGTTTGTTTGGGTAGGTAGTTCGGTATGTAGTTTGCTTAGGTAGGTAGGTCGGTTTGTAGTTTGCTTAGGTAGGTAGTTCGATGTGTAGTTTGCTTAGGTAGGTAGTTCGGTGTGTAGTTTGCTTAGGTAGGTAGTTCGGTGTGTAGTTTGCTTAGGTAGGTAGTTTGGTATGTAGTTTGCTTAGGTAGGTAGTTCGGTATGTAGTTTGCTTAGGTAGGTAGTTACTAGTTAGTTCGGTATGCAGTTTGCTTTGGTAGGTAGTTCGTTATGTAGTTTGCTTAGGTAGGTAGTTCGGTGTTTAGTTTGCTTAGGTAGGTAGTTCGGTGTGTAGTTTGCTTAGGTATGTAGTTCGGTATGTAGTTTGCTTAGGTTGGTAGTTCCGTATGTAGTTTGCTAAGGTAGGTAGTTCTGTATGTAGTTTTCTTAGGTAGGTAGTTTGCTCAGGTAGGTAGTTACAAGGTAATCCGGTATGTAGTTTGCTTAGGTAGGTATTTTGGTATGTAGTTTGCTTTGGTAGGCTTGCTTAGGTAGGTAGTTCGGTATGTATTTTGCTTAGGTAGGTAGTTCTGTATGTAGTTTGCTTTGGTAGGTAGTTAAGTATGTAGTTTGCTTAGGTAGGTAGTACGGCATGTAGTTTGCTTAGGTAGGTAGTTAAGTATGTAGTTTGCTTAGGTAGGTAGTTCTGTATAAAGTTTTCTTAGGTAGGTAGTTTGCTCAGGTAGGTAGTTACAAGGTAATCCGGTATGTAGTTTGCTTAGGTAGGTTGTTTGGTATGTAGTTTGCTTTGGTAGGTAGTTCGGTATGTAGTTTGCTTAGGTAGGTAGTTAAGTATGTAGTTTGCTTAGGTAGGTAGTTCTGTATGTAGTTTGCTTAGGTAGGTAGTTCTGTATGTAGTTTGCTTAGGCAGGTAGTTCTGTATGTAGTTTGCTTAGGTAGGTAGTTCGGTATGTAGTTTGCATAGGTAGGTAGTTCGGCATGTAGTTTGCTTAGGTAGGTAGTTCTGTATGTAGTTTGCATAGATAGGTAGTTACTAGGTAGTTCGGTATGCAGTTTGTTTAGGTAGGTAGTTCGGTATGTAGTTTGCTTAGGTAGGTAGGTCGGTGTGTAGTTTGCTTAGGTAGGTAGTTCGGTGTGTAGTTTGCTTAGGTAGGTAGTTCGGTGTGTAGTTTGCTTAGGTAGGTAGTTCGGTGTGTAGTTTGCTTAGGTAGGTAGTTTGGTATGTAGTTTGCTTAGGTAGGTAGTTCGGCATGTAGTTTGCTTAGATAGGTAGTTCTGTATGTAGTTTGCTTAGGTAGGTAGTTAAGTATGTAGTTTGCTTAGGTAAGTAGTTCTGTATGTAATTTGCTTAGGTAGGTAGTTACTAGGTAGTTCGGTATGCAGTTTGCTTTGGTAGGTAGTTCGGTATGTAGTTTGCTTAGGTAGGTAGTTCGGTATGTAGTTTGCATAGATGGGTAGTTACTGGTTAGTTCGGTATGCAGTTTGCTTTGGTTGGTAGTTCGTTACGTAGTTTGCTTAGGTAGGTAGTTCGGTGTGTAGTTTGCTTAGGTAGGTAGTTCGATGTGTAGTTTGCTTAGGTAGGTAGTTCTGTATGTAGTTTGCTTAGGTAGGTAGTTCTGTATGTAGTTTGCTTAGGTAGGTATTTAAGCATGTAGTTTGCTTTGCTTAGGTAGGTAGTTCGGTATGTAGTTTGCTTAGGTAGGTAGTTCGGCATGTAGTTATATTAGATAGGTAATTTGGTATGTAGTTTGCTTAGGAAGGTAGTTCGGTATGTTGTTTGTTCAGGTAGGTAGTTTGGTATGTAGTTCTCTTAGGCACCTTGGTAGTTGGTAGCTCAGTATGTAATTTGCATGGGGTATGGTCATTAGCCCCCTCCCCCCCCCCCCTGTTTTTGATCCTTATTTATCTAGTTAAACAAAGGAAGAGCTACCTAGATAGAAATAACTGAGAGGCGCTAATGTATTTTGCTGTATCCGCTAGTTTGTTGTACAGCACACTTCATGATTATTTAATGACCTGACAGGGGGGGGGGGGGGTTGGGGGTGGCACGTTCATCGATATACATATATCTTATGTTTAATCAGTAATGAACTACATTAGTGTCAATAATGATTAAACAATATAGGTAAATAAGGATTAAAAAAAATGGGGGCTTGTGACCGGGAGGGCTCCTGACCGGGAGGGGCTCATGAGCGGGGGGGGGGGGGGGGGGGGCTTATGACTTACATCCATTATGTTCACAAAAGGAACTAACTAAGTGGGTACTTCTGAGTTATATGTACAGTACGAGTCAAAAAAAGCGGATACGAGAGTAGAATCGCGATAACTTCAACAAGAACTATCGTATCTTCGTGTGGTTTTCTTTGACTAATGCAGAATTTCCTAATAGTTTTTCTACAGCGTGATCATAAGTAGAGGGTTACAATGAAAACAATTTCATATTATGAAGATATAAAGTAAAACATTCTTTACCAAAAATATCCATTATCTTCCATTTTTTTAAATTCATTATTTTGCGATTTTCTGGCTGCTTTCATTGATTTTATGATCACATCAGAATTGCCTTCGATAAATTCACACCATTTGTCATTCGTTCTTTTAATTGTTGCCGATTAGCAGGTGAGGTGGACAATGTCATTTTTCAATCAACTCCACAAGAAAAAAAATCGTAACTTGTTAAATCTGAGCTCATGCATGACTCTTCCAATTACTCGATGTTAAAGAACTTCCTTCAGTCGTTCTTTAGCAGCAAGTATTCTGTGTATTGGGTCACCATCCTGTTGCCTGCACCCACCATACTTGATTCAGTCTTTCTCAATAAATATGTCGTAGTTCCTGATATTTCCGCTAAGGGTTCCGCTATAAATGAGGGTGCTTAAAATCGTCATAATTTTCGTAGATGAAGCATACTCTTTTGATAAGCAAAGTTAAAATAAGCTCGCGCAAGAGCAATTTCACCACCCTCTACTTATGACCACGCTGCATAAAAACTATTGAAAATATAGAAACAAATGAACAATGTGGTTATACCACATGAAAATACGATATTCTTGTTAAGTTATCGCGATTATAATTTCGTATCAGCTTTTTTTGACTCTTCCTGTATTTTTCAAACAATTCTTGTTATACAGCATTTCCTCTATTAATCATGTATATAGAAATAACTGATAAAAAGTCCCCCCCCCCTCCTCGGAGTTATAAAATTACTTATTACAAGTAAATAGTATCATAATTTCAATTAATACCTAGTAAAATACTTTTAAATTCTAACTCTGATAGTATTTCACTTTGTCGTTTCAATCGTAGAATATTTCATATTCTCCTAGCTAGACTCGTACGGGTTCGTAGACAGAACATCCTTCAATGTTCGCATAAAGTAACATGAGGATATAATTGTTTTTGAATACTAATCGAATGTTCGCTCTTAGTTCTATGATGATATGTTTCCTTGTCACGTTACCTGGGGTATTTGCTGTTTATTTCATTACTAATACTCTTATGTTATGGTAGCTATTATAATCAGGATAGTGTTGCATCGCTAACCTAAATTATATCTGAACAATGTAGATGTTTCTTTGTGGATACTCTAATCCAGGATTTCCCAAAGTGGTCCTCTGTGAACCTATGAACCAGAGGTCGGTTCATGGCGAACCCCCATTTGGTTCGTGGCATTTTTGACTATTTTGAGTAGTTATATAGTTTCCTTTTATAATCAAGGTGGTCATTTAATGTAATTGATTATTTTTAAGTAGAAAAATACTGATGTAATTGTTATACTACATGTATACACGTTATAAACTTATATATGTAAAAAAGAATAATAGTAAATAATATTCCCCTTTTATTAGTTTTCTATGAGATACATACAAAGAAAATATAAAGTAAATAACAACATGGACTATTATAAGAAATCGGTTTAAATTGTATCCATTGATATGATATCCTTCAATTATTGGTGATGTTGGAATAGTAGCGTAGTCAGGGTTCTCCAATGCATTTTCTAGGAAGTTTTTTTTCTTTTCGAGTTTCAATGATAGACTTAAATATTATATGAAACAATAATATAAATTTATTACATATTTGATTTGCAGTTCAATGAAAAATTATGATTATATATAAAAATCCTAATGTTTTTGTTCATACTAAGTGTAATAAATAGTAAAACTACTAACTAGTTACGGAAAGGATCCGAATTATTTATAATTTGTTGTGAATTTTCTATCCACTATTGCACAATATTGAAATATATAATTATTTTGAATTGTTACAACTTTTGATATACTTTCCATAATTGCATAATAATGCACTAACCCTTATATTTATCAATTTATATTCATTTTCTGAAGTAAAGACACTCTTATGGTGCAGATATGAAAGGTGGTCGGTGGTTATTTAGTAATTTTCAGTTTAGGTTCGTGAGAAATAAGAGTTTGGGAACCACTGCTCTAATCCATAGTAAATAAATGGAAAGTATACTAAGTACAATGTTGGAACATCCGAAAATACTACACGGACGTGACATCGACTAAAACGAGTGACGTCACATATAGTTATATCCCCCCCAAAAAATTGTGCTATTATTAAGTTAAATGTGCATTTTCATGGAAATTAACTTAAATAAAATATTGTTTTTATCACGTTTTACACTCTATTCACTAATAATTTTCAACTTAATAGCCTTCAAAATCTCCAGTAGAGATAAAGGTGACTGAAGGATCTAAGACACATTTGCATTTATTTGATTAAATACGAATTTTTTTTGGAAATGTCATTCGTCAAATTGTGCATAAAATAACATTTTACTATATGCAATCAGGTTTATAAGTTAGGTAAGTGCTTCAATGTAAATACATTAGGTTACTACTTACTATAAGGTACATGGTATTAACTATATAAAAGTTATTTATATGTATTTGAAGCTAACGAAACATATTGTTTATTGACATATTCTATCTACTTACTTGCTGCACCTATGTATATAATTCTCATTTTGACATTAATTCATCTGATTTTGTGAGACGTCATTTGCTTACATAGTTTCTGAAGACCGGAATCAAGTTCACCGTCAATGAGTTTGAAACTTAGTATACTTTTCTATCTATTTACTATGGTCTAATCAATTGCTTAATGTTTTCATTTAGCTTGCTCATTTAAGTGTTGAAGTGCTATTATAAAATGAATCTTAAGGATGCATAGGGATCTATTTTGTAACTTTTTCGACATCGAAGTGAAGACTACGTGGTATCATTTGGAAATATGATTGAGAAGACTATGTTTATTTGGATGTGTCCCTTTTCAAATGTATATGGGGAGGTTTTTTGGAGATATTTTCCTTATAAATGACCTGGATAAACACATGTGTACTCTTTCATATATTGGAGTGCATGTGTACGCTTATATTAAATTAGTTAGGCATAATTGTGAATTTTTTTCACTTAGTTTTTTTTTGTTGTTTAATAAGTTTTCTATAAACCATATATTACAATAATATCACAAAAATTGTCGTTTTTTCACGCTCGAATTGATTTAGGGAATAAAGGGTTAATTTATACTTTTGCGAAGTGGTTTCAGTTGGTGTTAAAATAGTTTAGTTTCAATTGATATCAAAAGGGGTTGGTGGAATAAAATTGAGTAACTAGATTAATTATATTCACGAGAATAAAAAGTATACAAAAGTTATAATAATTTTGTGTGTGTAAGAGTAGGAGTAGGATGTCGGAGTGAGTGAGTGTGTGAGTTGAAGTATATACAGTAAATATAAATATGAATTTTACAAAGCAATAGACATAACATATAGTAAGAAAGAAACATTATTATAATATTATTAACAAATTTTGTATGCAAAGAATAACATTTCAGACATGAGTATTACTTATCTAACAATTCGTAATAGAAAATACCTGAGAACACATATAAAATATTAAACACCTAAGTAAGGTATTACAAGTCACTGTAACTCACCAATATATTGGCTTGATTTTGCACGAAGTAGTGTGTTGAGAGAAATGAGATTCGAACTCTAGAAGTAGGTCTTTATATAGTGACCAAACAAACAGTGACTCATAGGACAAATATGAAATGGTACAAGAGTTCACCAGTTTTGTTTAATATTTGAGAATTTATGAGGTACAAAGGTTAATTTTCTTTTTGATAAGCTTTAATGGGTTTCTACTTATTTTGAAAACAAGTTCAATCGATATTTATGAAATATTGAGAATTTACTAAGGCATTTATGATTATTAAGTTGCTTTTAGCTTACTAATTCTCTGAGTTAACTTCGATTGTTTGTGAATAAGAAACAAAAGTATAAACATGCTTCCTGACCATTACACTCTATTGATCAGGTTGCTTAATATTACTTACTACAGACACATAAAAAAACCATAAAATTGATATTGTTAAAGACAAAGAAAATCTAAATTTAACAATGAAAACTTCAATTTATAGATTGAAATACAATGAATTAATATAACATTTACATAAAGTATTAATTTTATTTTATTGTGAGAATAATTAATTAAGCTAGTGATTACAGATCACTACAATACCACGTGCTACCCACAATCTGCTTCTTGAAGTAGAACTTGTTCTATTCAGCTAACTCAACCAAATAATTCAGAGATCTGTTACAAATATTATTTTATTGTATGTTTGATACTATTAATAATTTGGGGACCGGTATATTTCAACCCGGTATATTGCAGAATCTCCGGTAAGTTCCAACCCATTTTACAGGTTAAATTCGGTTGTTATTATTATTAATCATTCATCAATATTTTATATAATACTAGGTAAAATACATTTTAATTGTAACAAACAAATTATTTTTGGCCAATCACAAGCTATTTATTTTTCACTACACATGTCATAGAACAGCAGAAAGAAAGGTTGTATGAACGCCCTTTATCAGTTGAGGTAATAAGTTACTTTTCATTCACAAGATTATCTTCACTATCACTAACAAAACAAGCGATATTAACTGTAAGATGATGTCATATAGGGCAACAAGATCTGAAAGTTGAACTGGTTTTGTGGATTTTTAAAACTTAAAGAATACATTAAATTGCTATGTGTTATCAATATATTATTACTTGACGGATCAAAAACTATGTAATCCGATAACGGTTTTGCAATTGAACAGTACAATAATTAATTACATTTTAAAATTTCTACTAAACCTATAATGTCGAGTTGATCAACTAAACTTGAAAATCTGATAAGTGAAAAAGGTAGGCAAATGGCCTAAATTATTATTCATTAGCCGACGCCCCACTAGTTCGTTGCCCCATTAGTCCGACACTTTTGTAGTTTATTACTGATTCAACATACAATATGTGTATAAAGGGGGGCGAGCCGCCCCCTCCCCCAGGTCATTAAAAAATGATGAAGTGTGCAGAACAACAAACTAGCGGATATAACAAACTACGTTAAATTATGAAATCAAATGAGGGATTACATAATACTAATCTATATTAGATATAAAGTAAAATAAAAGAGGAATATAAAATTTCAAAAATGAAAGAAATGAAAAAATATTTTATTATTTAGATTAGTTATTAATTGAGTATACCTATTTAATCACATTTTTTATTTAATCAAAAAATAAAACGAGAAATAACACAGAAAGATGTAACTTGGGGCGTCGGAATAGTGAGGCGTTGGACAACTGGGGCGCCGGACTATTGGGGCGTCGGAATAGTGGGGCGTTGGACAACTAGGGCACCGGAATAATGGCACGTCGCCCCCCCCCCCCCCCCTATAGCCTATAGGCCTGTGGGAGGTGCATCTTTTAAATATACCAACAGTCCACATATCATCGTATATTCTTTTTAAATTTAAATTCCCTCAAAAATGCAGTAGTTACAGTTTAGAATTAGGTGACATATGCTGTATAGAAATATTTTCTGCACATTGCACATTTCACAAATAATCGTTTGATTAATTAATTCTTTCATTATACAAGCTAGGATTTCACAAGTACATTGCTATTCACTAAATACCTATTTTATAAAAAAAATCAGCTAAGTTGAAGACATCGTTTGTGCAGGATAAGTCAATATCCATTTTCTTAGACCTTATTAACAATCGATCTGATTATAACAATCGACCTAATTAATTTACTGATCTATTGTTAATACGCAGAAGTATTTTAATCTTTATAAAGATTATAATCTTTAACAAGATTATAAACTTTATAATCCTGTACTACTCTTCAATAGCTAATCAAGGAAGAGGTGTTAGGAAATTCCAACTCATATTTATGGTTATGTTATTCAGTCCCAAACTCATGTGAGAACACTCACATCGACTCATATTTATGACTCTGTTATTCAGATCCAAACTCATGTAAACTCATGCAAGAACACGAATTCAATTATATTATTAACTTGATGTCGCCGTTCTTAACTCTTTGATAAAGCCGAACTTACCACCCAAGACCTGGGAAAACTCTGGGCGCATTTGGCCTTCAACCTCCCTATAAAACCCAATCGAGAATCATTTCATTTGTTCAGTTCTATTCCTTCATCGTCACTCCTTGACGTGTTCCCCGGTACACCGTGTGTCTAACATAAAGTGTTCGAGCTCTATCGATCTAGAACTCTTGATCAGTTAACTCTTGAATAACATTCCATAATAGCGACTGAGTGAATTAAGTGCCGATAGACTTATTTTAATCAAGCTTACTAACACTGTTCAAGGAAGAAATAAACACAAGTTAATTAATCGATATTTTACTCAAACTTTATACAGTGTAAACCAATTGATTTATTATATTAGATTGTGTTACCGTGTTTTTCATTTACCCCACTTAATTGTAATTATTGAATTATAAAGGCAATTGTTATTTAATTTGATCAACTGACTTACGAAGACTAAGAACCTGCAAATTAACTAAGAAGTCTTTTTCGTCTTTGAGGAAAATAAAACAAAGACTAGAATCAGAGAAAAGAAAGTTAATAATGACATCTACGACGGAGATCAAAAATTAACAAAAAGCAGCTTTTATTATAATCAATATTCAATTACAGTGGGAAACACAATTAACAATTAAAAAGTGAAGTGTTCGATAAGGGTAGAATATTGTTCCCCGTATGAAAGTTTCCGTATGAAACACTAATGCGGTTATAGTGTGGTTATTTAGAATATCACGTGACATGTGAAAAGTATTCTAATAACTAATAACATTTTCAAGAAATACCGATGTAAAGTATTTCAGTGTTATACCGGTGTGAAAAATAACACCAGTGTTAAAGTGCTACAATCACTCCTTGTGCTAAAAGAAGGAGGCAGCGTAAAAATTCATTAGCTACGCTAGTAACGCGCTGTTACCTGCGTACTATCAGCTCTTCGGGTACTAGTGGCAAGAAAAACTGGCACGGCGACAAAGCTACTTTTGTCGTGATAAACTCACTCTCAAATAAAAAACGAATTAAAGTAAATTAAATCGTCTCATCACTTTCGGAGTAAGTGACTGAAATTACTTTAACTGAGTGACGAGTTATTTTCTTCTTCATCAAATAAAGTTGGGAGCCCTACTTCATATACTGAGTAATAGTATAAAAACAGCGCATCGCAGCGGATCCAAAGCTGAGAAGAAGACAAGAAATAGTCTACAGCTGTTGACCACAACAGGACACTCAGAGAAAAGGGGTCAACAAAGAGAAAGCAGAGGTTCTTCAGAAGTTCAGCAGTCAACGAATATAGTATTCAGTAATAAGACTCACCTCATCAAGTTAAGTTGAACGTTCTAGAACTGTTGTTAAATACAATTGTTAGAAGCAAGAATGAGTAAGTTATGTGGGAATTAAATAATTAATTCAAAATAACGAAAAATATTGTTGATTGCTAATTAATATTAGGGGGAATCCTTCATCACTATTGAGTTTTGAATTTTGTGAACATTTACGATTGAGAAATAATTATATTATATTTTCTTGTGTGCCTAAATAATGTTTACATAATAATTACATTATATACATATGTGTATGTGCTTGTAAATTAATAATTTCTTATTATATTATTTTTTTGTGCCCAATAATTTTGATAATAAGTATACACAGGTACAACCTTGTGCATGTTCATTGATACTTATATTGATTAGAAATTTTATTTGATTTTTTTATTATTATTGCAAGTTATATATTTTTTTTGTCCTTTGCCTAACCTTTTTTTCCTATATTGTGTATTGGGTGGCGATCAATATTTTTATATTCTTTTACACTTTATTGTAAAAATATTACAGAATAATCAAAGGAAAGGATAAAAATAAAAATTTCCTGAAAGGGAAAATAATCAAAGGAAAGGATAAAAATAAAAATTTCCTGAAAGGGAAAATAATCAAAGGAAAGGATAAAAATAAAAATTTCCTGAAAGGGAAAATAATCAAAGGAAAGGATAAAAATAAGATTTCTTCCTGAACGGAAAATAATAAAAGGAAAATAGTTTCCAATTATTGCAAAGATGGCTAACAACAATTTGATTGTGTTAAATGACCTACCTAAATTCAAGGGTGCGCCATTACCACACGAAAAAGATGCATTTGTGCCAGGTCCTAATGTTAGGACATTTTTCCGTACTTTAGATAACTACTTCCTGCAAAACGACATCACAGATGGTGGCGTAAAATTCCGGATACTATATGCCCAAGTAAGCAAACAAAGCGGAAACGCTTTGAGTTTGATAGACCTCTATGCTGGACGCGAAGAGTACAGCTATGAGCGTGTAGAACGCGAATTCCTCAAGATGTATCCAAATCATCAAAGAGAGGACACTCAACATGCAGCAAAAGTATTGGGAACCAGTGACATCCACAAGCCGAACTTCTTTGCTGGCATGACGTCGTTAGAAGCATCGACAAGAGCATATGTGGAAAGTTTCCTCTCAACAGAAGGGATGAAAAAAATCAACATAAGCCCTGAAACGGTAGTTTCACTCCCTAGCGGCGAAGAGGAAGATGAGGAGGAAGTACTAAAGTTGCCACTAATGGGGTTATTTCAAAACCTCATAATGAAGTTTATACTTGGTAATCAGTTACCGACAAAAATGTACGAAAAAATCACTGACATGTGTGCCGACTGCTCCAGTACAGAGCTAATGTCGGAAGTTGTGAATTTATACGAAAAAGAAGCGCTAATGAAGCTAAAAAAGAAAAAGGAGAACATCGCAACACAGCAAGAGGTTCTCTACCAGGTAACCACTACTTCCCATGACAAGAAAAGAGAACAAGGCCAAGGGGCAGCAAGGACCTGCTTCAAGTGTAAAGAAGTAGGGCATTTTGCCCGAGAGTGCAGGAAAAAGATTTCCTGCAAGTATTGTAAAAAACTCAGTCATTCTGCGCAGTATTGCAAATTAAGGATAGCTAAAAAAATCCCTTATTGCCTGAACTGCCATAGAATTGGCCATGAAAATAAAGATTGTCGTAAGGGTAAGTTTGAGCAAGGAGCCAAACAAGAGAGGAAAATAGCTGGATCAAACAGCTATAGACCTAGAGATACTCTCACAAGGAATGGTGACAGGGTTAATGTCCTAGAGGATGGAAATTACGAAAACCCTGATCACGAATGTGAGGAATCGGATCAGTCAGAATGACTAGGAAGTATACAGGAACCAAACAAAACGTTGGTAAATCCACACGTAGAGATAGTAATAGGACAATC
This sequence comes from Caprella mutica, assembly GCA_947561585.1. NCBI lineage: Eukaryota > Metazoa > Arthropoda > Malacostraca > Amphipoda > Caprellidae > Caprella > Caprella mutica. Next base: position 147,569 of record CANNZV010001285.1, on the reverse strand, counting down.
CAAATATAAGGGATTAGTTGACACTGGAGCGTCAATTAGTCTGATGTCAGAACGAATACTGACGGATAAACACATGGTTAGAATTTATAAAAAAGAGGTAAGAGATGCTAGCAACAACGTTATCCCTATTGTGGGAGAAACTACAGTGGAAATTGTAAATCCACGAGGTAAGTTTCATGAAAATGTACTGATATTTAGCAATACCAGTGCGTTGCGAATGGATATTCTGATTGGAATGAATATATTGAGGAGAGCTCATATAAACTTACCAGAAGGTAAGATAAGTTTCATGGAAAATGAAACAGAAAACTGTAAGGTCTCAAAAGGAATGGACCAGTTGAAAATGATGATAATAAACGAAAACCTTCATAATTATCCCAAATGTACGAATGGGAATAAAAAGAAGGAAATAAATGTGGATAAAATAGTCACAAAGGAATGTGAAGATGAAGGACACTTCAACTTACACATAATAGAGGACATTGAGGTCCAAAGAAATGCAATTAACGTGTGCAATATGAAAATTGCAGGAGCACAAGATGGTGAAGAGATATTAATCCATAGCTCGCGACTAAAGGAAAAGATATTAATTCCCAATACACTTGCACGAGTATGCAAGGGGAGAATAACCATTAATTGCATAAATATAAGTGACGATAACATTGTATTGACCCAGGGAACGAAGATTTCTACTGGAAGTGTGTTTAATGAACAAAGGATAAATGCCGTAACGTTAGACAACAAAGAAGACCCAAGGGAAAAACTAAGAGAAGAGGAACTTGAACCCTTGGAAGAAAAGGATATAATATGTGAAGATGACAGCATGAAGGATAAGATACTAGATCTCCTGAAAAAGTACAGACAGGTAGGTTGGAAAAAGGGTGAAAAGTTAGGAGTTTTTACAGGTGACACCTTGGATATAGACTTGAAGGATGACGTGGTGGTCAACCGGAGTCCTTATCCCATACCGCACTCCAAACAAGGTCAGTTAAATGAGGTAATTAAGGATATGTTAAATACAGGTGTTATCGCTAAATCAAAGAGTGTATTTAACGCACCTTTGCTTATAGTAAACAAACCTAATAATGAAATTAGGCCTTGCATTGACTATCGCGCTCTCAACCAGGTCATGAAACCTGTAACATATCCTATCCCAAGGATAAACGACTTATTAAAGTCATTAGATGAAATCAAATATATTTCAAAAATAGATCTTGCATCGGCCTTTCATCAATGCTTAATAACACCAAGTGATCGACACAAAACGGCTTTCACTGTAAATTCAACTCGATATGAGTTTAACCGAGTGCCTTTTGGGCTCCAAAGTAGTCCAGCTTTTTTCAGTCGAGTTATCAATTCAGTTTTGTACGATTTACTTGGATGTAATGTACTTGCTTATATGGATGATATTATCGTATATTCACGAAATAAAGAAACTCATTTAGAAAGGATTGAGGCAGTATTGCAGAAATTGTCTGAAGCCAACCTCAAAATAAAATTGACTAAATGCAAATTTTTTGCAAAAGAAATCAAATTCTTAGGCTATAAAGTCAGCTCCGATGGGTTAACAATGGACGAGTCTAGAATCGAATCATTAAACGCAATGCCATACCCAACTTCTAAGAAGGAAGTTCAAGCTTTCTTAGGAGCTTGTAACTATTTTAGAACCTTTGTGAGAGGTTTCGCCCACCAGGCAGAACCATTGTACCTTTTACTACGAAAGGGGGTAAAATTTAAATGGGGTAAAGAACAAAGTGAAGCAGTAGATAAACTTAAAGAAATGCTCACTACTAGTCCGGTTTTGAAAATCCCGGACTACTCTAAACCGTTCCATTTGTATTGTGATGCAAGCCTATCGGGGATAGCTTCATGCCTTATGCAAGAATACGATAATATCCTCCACCCCATATCTTATATCTCGAAAAGCTTAAATCCGGCTCAGAGGAACTATAGCGCAACTAAGCGCGAGTTCCTAGCATTGATTTTTGCTTTAGAGACATATAGAAATATCATACTCAGCTATCCAGTGTCAGTATATACTGACCACATGCCTCTTCTTGGTATTCTGAAAAAGAATACCAAAGATAGTTGCATAAATAGATGGTCTATGTTAGCTCAGGAGTATGCCATTCAACTCTTCTACTTGCCAGGTAAGTCCAATTTATTTGCAGACTCCCTCTCTAGGTTATCTAAAGTCGAGGAAAACTGTACTGACGTAACGGAGGAACTGGAAGAAAAATTGGTGAGTAGAATAAATAAGATAGAACAGACACAGGAGAACCCGGAATTAACCGAAGGGTTATCATCGCTACTTCCGGTGAAAACTCCATTCAGTGAGGAAGAACTGAAGAATCACCAGGAAAAGGACGAAGGTTGCATAGAAATCAAGAGAAAGATATTATCCAACCAACGTGAAAAAACCATTGCTTTAGCAAGTTTTAAAATTCTAAAGGACTTAATCTTTGTGGTAAGAAATATCACAAGACAGAAACAGAAAGAAGTTCACATAGTTCCTTATGTACCAGACAGTTTAATGCCAAAAGCATTTAAAACGGTACATACCGAAACAACGGCTGGTCATAGAGATATCGAACGATCTTTGAAGATTTTCGTTCGAAACTTCTACAACCGAAACGAAAGCAAGATACTGAGAGAACTTTGTGATAATTGCGAGCTTTGTATCAAGGCTAAAGGGATTGCTAAACCTATTCCCATCGGAAAATATCCGATACCAATTAAACCATTTCAAACTCTCAGTTCAGATTTATTGGGACCGTTACCTATCACGGAACAAGGGAACCGTTATATCATGGTGGTGAGAGACTACACTACCAGATACACTGTGATATTACCTTTGCCTAATAAAGAAGCCGAATCCATTATAGAAGGATTCAGACAGGTAATATCTAATTATGGATCACCAAAGGTAATTCTAACCGACAATGCACAGGAGTATAAATCCACTAAACTCCGCACCTTCTGCGATTTCTACAACATCGAAAAGCTTGAAGTTGCTCCATACCATCCAGCAAGCCAAGGACTGTCAGAAAGGATTAACCGAGAGGTTAACAAAATGTTAAGGATCTACACCAACTCACTGGCCATGACGGATTGGGATTATCTTCTACCAGTAATAATGTTGACTATAAATAACTCTTGGAATACAAGCATAAACGAATCACCATTTTACAGTTTATTTGGTTATGATAGTCCAACGATCACATTATCCCAGCCAAGAATGAATTACAGTGAACTGGAAAGTGACGTCAGGCTTAGACGAGTAGCGCAAATCCGGAAGCATTGTCGGGAACACATCCTAAAAATCCAAGATAAGTATACGGACAGGACTAATTACAGAAGAAAGGACAAACAGGTGACAATTGGTAAACGCATTTATGCAAAATTACCGAAACATATTCCTAAGAACAAATTAGATTTGCCAGTGTCTGGGCCATTCATTGTTCTACAACAAAAAGGAAACAAGATCACACTCCAGGAGGCAAACTCTGATGTAAAATACGAGGTGCATCCTGATACCCTTATCACGAAGGAATATTCTTCCCCTGATAATTCTGTAGTTGAATCTAATTCTCAAACTAAAGATAACTTGAAGGAATCAAATTTTCCAGAACCAGAATCACTAGTAGAAAAACCTAATACACAGTTACAGGAAACAAAAGGTTTCAAAGGTCCTTATAATCTAAGACCAAGAAATTAAAGAGTAAACCTTACTCTTTGTTTCAGTAACGATATGTAATAGTATAGTTACATTAAAAATGTATTCTGATATGTTTAGATTGTTTAAGAATTATACTCTTGTAATCCTTATAATTATATCAAGGATTAAAAATAAACTATAAAATATGTATCCACTAATCATAAGTTAATGTAAGATTTTAAATGGTTAGTTTGTAACTCAAAACTGTATTACAGAGACTGAGGGTTGGAGACTACCACTAGCCTTGCTACTTGTAGTAGCAGTTGTCCAAAATGTAACCTCACAGTCAGAGACTTCCACGGAGAGAGCCTCACCTATGACGATATCTCCCTGGAGGGGAAGGACCATGATTAGTGGTGCGTACTTAGTCAGTAGAGTAAAGCTAACATTCATTTCAAATATTTGTAACCAAGTCAGAGATAATCTAGACGTCTCTGCAAGGTCCATAAGACAAATAATTCTATCTGATATTTTAAACACCTTTAAGGACGACATAGGATTCACCAGAAGAATAGGATTTTTATGCTTGAAAATAGAGTCTATAAATTCAGACATATACAAAATGTTGAACAACACTCAACTTTGTGAAAACAACACTCTAGAAGAGATAGGAGAAAAATACTTTAACTTAAAGGATAGGTTAGACGAAGTATGGGAGGAAATAAAATCCTCAAATCAGAATACGAACACCATGATCACCCAATCATTCATTGCCCAACGACCTAACGTAGCAAGACTACCACCCCAAACTTCCATATTTTTAGGGGCAGGAATAGCTTTAGTTACAGGTTTGGTAACTGGAGGAGTTGTAGGATCATTATTTGGAAATGACAATTCAGCCGAAATCGACCAATTAAATAAAGATATCCACAGAGTCAACAAAAAAGTGCTCTTGACGAACCAGAGAGTAGATGTATTAGCTAAAAATGTATCAAACACCATTAGAGAGTTCAAGGTTCTATTGAGTAACATGCAGACGCTTAATGAAGGTACAGAACAAAGACAGATGATAGTTTGGCAATTATCTCAGCTAAAATTAGCAGCTACTAATGCTTTACTGTTATTAAAATCAACCGAAAACACCCTCACTCTATTGAGAGGTTCACTATTAAATTCTGAACTATTAGACATAAAGACTTTTCAGGAAGTACTTAAGGAAGGAAAAGCACATTTTCCTCAGTTAAGATTTCCAATTGATAAAGTATCTAGGGAAACAATAGGTGATATTATCCCATTAATTGAAATAAAAAAGGTAGGAGTAAATCATTACATTATGATCATTCCATTAGTCCATGTAAATACTTATGACACGTTTCAAATTATTCCTTTACCAATCAGACTTCAACAAAGCGAGATCATGATAGCAGATTTGGAGAATGACATTTTGTTGTATGACGGATCCACATACATAGTGACTCAGAAGGAAAATTTAAGGACTGTAGATGAAAACTATTTATTGATAAAAAATCAGCCTATATGGCAAGAAACAGAATCTTCCTGTCAAATTGAAGCTTTTAGAGAAAATACGACAGAGATAATTAAATTATGCAATTTCCGGAGGCTAGGAATATCTCATGAAATATTCTTGACCGACACTCCACAACATAGATTAATCTACACGACCGTAAGTAGGAACATAGAACTAGACTGTCCTACTGGAAAGATTAGACGACAGATAACAGGATTACACATAGTACCAAATACTTGTGACATCAAAACTGCAGGAGTAGCATGGCCTGCAAAATTAGAAAAGGAAATACAATTGGAAGACTTATTAGTAGAAAATAATCAAACCAGTGTTTTCGACATTACCTCATTACCTATTTTTGACGTAAACACAACGAATCCACTCCATAAGACCATTAAAAATCAATTAGAGAAGTTACCCATTAATGAATCATTAACTTTCACTTTTGAAGATTTTAATTTATCAACAGACGAAGTACAAATTTACTCAACGATGGCTTACGGAATAATTTTGATTATAGTAATAATTAACTCAATTTTAATAGGTGTGATATATTGGAAGAAATTCAAGAAAAGTGACGATACAACAGACAATGTAGAATTAGGACGACGATCTAAGTTCTTGGATAGATTTCAGTTCCCCAGAGACTCTTTGAACCTTAATAGTTTCAGAAGAATCCGAAATAAATTACACAAATTTCAAGACCGAAGCAGACCAAGCTCACGACAAAGTTCCATTAGATCTAGTTTGAATGATAAAATTAGAAAGAGATCTAAATCAGTAAGAAAAGCGATTAGAAATTCTTCACTAACTAGGAAAAGGAACGACTTATCAACTGACTCTCGTAAATTTGTGAATACAGGAACTAACACTAATATTATGTATCCAAATTTGTCATCCGTTCCAACCACACCAACGGTGCAAGAAAGAAAAAATAGAATACATTTAAAGGCATACAAATAATTTTCGAAATTCGATGTTGTCTAGGAGATGTTTAAATTACAGAGATTTTGCTATTTTATTATTTTGAATAATTAAATGAAGAAAAAATTACGCACCACCAACATGTAAATTCCAGTCTCAATGACTAAAAAATTAAGAGGAATCTATAAATAGTAATCCGATTGTAATAGCTACATAATGTTTTTATTGTTTCATAATATTAATCAATTATTTTGTGAACGTTTTCCATGAGGGCCGCTGAGTCAACACAACTTCAATCCGAGACTCACGTCTATCCACCTTGCCCTCATATCACTGACCTAAGCCGACAGTAACCGAGATGGCCAGAGACGTCAACAGTTCCCTCTCAAGGTTGGGAACCCACCACGAGACCACTGACGAGGTTGAGAACCTTGTTTGAGACGTTCCCATGAGACGATTAGGCCAATACCAATGTGGCCACTGACAAGGTTGAGAACCTTGTATGAGACGTTCCCATGAGACAATCGTGAGACGATTGGGCCAATACAACTGGGTCAACACAAGATTAATTGAAAAAACAATAATTACAAATTAGTCCACTTTATTAAAATTATTCAATTTTATCAATTTTAAATTTACAGTTATAATGGAAACAATAGGTAGTTAATAAATAGCTATAAACTATTTAGAATTATAACGCAGTAAAATATTAAATAATCTTCAACTTTTGAAAAAAGAAAAGGAATAAAATTTAATAGCGATTTATAATTGAATCATATGAATTAAGTAGAACAATAAATTTATGTTTTCAACGACTAGACATTCACTTGGAAACTAATTTCATTTAAGTGTTTAAGAAATGAAAACATAAACATTTGATTTTAGAATTAGAATGTTTTATTATTTTAAATTTAAGTTTTCAATGACTAAACATTCACTTGGAAACCATTTCCATTTAAGTGTTTAAGAAAGGGAAATAGAAATCTTTATTTTGGTTTTTACTTCAAAATATTTTAAAATAAATTATTAACAATTATGAGTTTGATGCTTAGGATTATTCGATTTGAACTCTGGAACTAATTATTTAATTTGAGATTTAATGTTTTGAATTTTAGGATTGAATGAAATAGGATCGAAAGTTCCAATTTATAGAATCATAAAGTAAGATTACAATTATATTTTAAATGTAATATTCTTCTATAATGTTTAAACTGTATTTTAGTTTTAATGGGATTATTTTCGATGTAATTTTCTGAATATGAATAGGATAACTTAGAGATATTAACGGAACTCTAAGTTGATTTAAGATTGTAAACCAAGGTAGGATACATGATTGGAATTGTCACCATACTTTTTGAATATTCAAATTCTATGATGAGAATACTAATTTACTAGCAAATCAAAACTAAAAATTCTGAATCTATAAAACAATTATTGAATTAATAGTTTATTGTCTTTTGTATTCATAGAATAATTTGTGTTTTCGAACTTTGAAAATTTTAAGAAATTCTTAGGATATTTTCAAATAAGGTTAGATTGTAGGGGCTTAGTAATGGTATTACTATATATTCTATATAACTACATATATTCCCTATATTTTAATCTAATCTTAGAATTTGTTTACTAACACTTTATAACTAGGAGATGGCACTTGATGTGAGACTTAGTTGCAATTGACCTGTATTAACGGGGGGAGGGAGTGATATTAACAATCGATCTGATTATAACAATCGACCTAATTAATTTACTGATCTATTGTTAATACGCAGAAGTATTTTAATCTTTATAAAGATTATAATCTTTAACAAGATTATAAACTTTATAATCCTGTACTACTCTTCAATAGCTAATCAAGGAAGAGGTGTTAGGAAATTCCAACTCATATTTATGGTTATGTTATTCAGTCCCAAACTCATGTGAGAACACTCACATCGACTCATATTTATGACTCTGTTATTCAGATCCAAACTCATGTAAACTCATGCAAGAACACGAATTCAATTATATTATTAACTTGATGTCGCCGTTTTTAACTCTTTGATAAAGCCGAACTTACCACCCAAGACCTGGGAAAACTCTGGGCGCATTTGGCCTTCAACCTCCCTATAAAACCCAATCGAGAATCATTTCATTTGTTCAGTTCTATTCCTTCATCGTCACTCCTTGACGTGTTCCCCGGTACACCGTGTGTCTAACATAAAGTGTTCGAGCTCTATCGATCTAGAACTCTTGATCAGTTAACTCTTGAATAACATTCCATAATAGCGACTGAGTGAATTAAGTGCCGATAGACTTATTTTAATCAAGCTTACTAACACTGTTCAAGGAAGAAATAAACACAAGTTAATTAATCGATATTTTACTCAAACTTTATACAGTGTAAACCAATTGATTTATTATATTAGATTGTGTTACCGTGTTTTTCATTTACCCCACTTAATTGTAATTATTGAATTATAAAGGCAATTGTTATTTAATTTGATCAACTGACTTACGAAGACTAAGAACCTGCAAATTAACTAAGAAGTCTTTTTCGTCTTTGAGGAAAATAAAACAAAGACTAGAATCAGAGAAAAGAAAGTTAATAGACCTATAATAACGGTCATAAATTTAATAACGGTTAGTAATGGTTCAATTCGGATATATCATGCTTTAAAACTTTAACTATACATATTAAAAAAAATTTAGTTTAAAGAAGGTTAAGTTATGTTAGTTTAGTTCGACTCTTCGTAAATTGAGAAGAATTAAAGTAATTTAAAATGTAAAGTCAGCATTTGTTACCTTGTTTGTATCAGAACATTCATGACTTTTATTTTTGGCGGTCTGATAACCTAAGCGAACCCAACCTAGGTATATTACTTATGAAGTTCACACGAAATAGTAATAATTAATTATGTTCTATTTAATGCATCCTGTTTGATTCTCCTATTGAAAACTTTATTTTAACTTTATATATTATGAATTTTCACGATGCTGGCTAAGTACCTACTTTTAACAGAGGTTGGAACTTGAAACTAATTCTATTTAGATAGGGATCTAAATAATGAAATTAAATACGTCCATTTAATTTTATTTATTTAAAAAAATGTCCTCCCCACCCCAAATCAAAACACATTCTCTAATTAGAAACGAGAATACCTATATATTTTTTAGCAAGTTTAACGAAAATAATATTTAATATTTTCAATTATTATTTACCATATAATCAAATATACGTATGAATAATTCTGTAAATCATTTAATATCTTTAACAGTTTATTATATAAATAAGTGTTTTATTTGTTTAAAAAGATAGCCGTGGTATATATAGATACACAGGAAGTCTTTTACATTTAAATCATTGTAATTAAAATCTATTCTCATATAATTACAATTACTAATACTTGAGTAAATATATTTCACAAATTTGTAAATATAAATAATGCATATTTAATATCAATTACGGATATCATACATATTAAAATATATAAAAATTCATATACTACAAAACGTTAAATGCATGATCATTTGATATAACACTATATCAAATAACCTAGTGACTGACGGAATACACTTCAATTACATGGCAACTCAAATACATATCCACAAAAATATATACATATAACAAACAAAGAACGCGCAGCACATTATCGAGATTTGCAAATCGTCAAATTGTGCGTAACACATCCACACTGACTCCACAGGTTACGCAAAAAGCGAAAACATTGAATGAGTTGTCTCTGCCAGCTGAACCCCTCCACACTTCTTCCAACCATTGTTGTTAGAGCATATATCTGCATTTCCATGTTAAATAGGAATAATAATAGCTTATTTGTTCATAATATCTTTTACATTATAAATATTTTTGTCTATAAGGATAAAAATTCAATTAACTTGAGCTACCTCTGAATATTGTCCAGTATTTAGTCAGAGTTATTTCTTCATAGCTTTGCAGTATTTAAAAAAGTGGCAATATAAAATAAAATTCTGATTCTTTATTTTCATACTAATGAGCATTGTCACAGGGGTGGAATTTACCTAGCTGTGGTGGAATATACCGGAATGGAATATACCGGAATGGAATATACCTAGAACCAATAATAATTAAGTTGTTTCCTAAAAAAAGTACGGGTAGGCCATATGCATTCGATAAATAAGAACATCCTACATATTTTCATTCTAAAGAGTCCTGTAATATTTCTTTCACTAAACTAGACGGATATTTAATGATCATTTTTTACCAAATAAAGTCCATTCAAACAATTATAACACCGCTAATAATTGTTAAAAATTAGTAAATATTTAGCAATCAATCAATATTTATATAAATTAAAAAAATAAAACGACTTTTCTTTATAATTCCCTCTGTCGAGGTGGCAACATTTCAGCCTGCTGCGTGAACGGGAGTACGTAATGCCATATTTGAGCATAATTTTATAATAATTTAACATTACCTCTTTTCATTGATAGAAATTGACTTTCTTTTAAGTTTTATTCTATATATTATGAAATTTTATTTATATATAATTTTCCGTATACTATATATTTAAATTACATATACAGTTATCAACTTATCATAATGCATAAGATATTTCAATCCAGAAGTTATTCAAAATAAACTACATTGAGAATTCTATTGCATGAACTAGGTACCTAAGAAGTCTTAAATATATTATAACACTTGAGCAGTATAGAAGCATCCATAGGTAATTTATTATTATTTGAAAATGAAACTTTTTTATAATAAGTAGCTGTTATATCGGTACTGTAACTGTGTTTACGCAGTACTAAATCAATATAATGTACACAGTACCATAGTAAATAGATAGAAAAGTATACTAAGTTTCAAACTCATTGACGGTGAACTTGATTCCGGTCTTAAGAAACTATGTAAGCAAATGACGTCTCACAAAATCAGATGAAGTAATTTCAAAATGAGAATTATATAGGTGCGGCAAGTAAATAGATAGATAATGTCAATAAAAAATATTTTTCGTTAGCTTCCAGTACCTAGATAACTTATATATTTAATACCAGGCTGGCACTTATAAGTTGGCTTATTGGCAAACTTGAAGCACTTGAATGACCATTATGACTATTAAGCTGAAAATTATATGTGAATAGAGTGTAAAACGTGATAAAAACAATATTGTATTTAAGTTAATTTCCATGAAAATGCACATTTAGCTCAATAATAGCACAATTTTTATTTGAAAATTACTAGTGTGACGTCATTCGTTTTTATCGATGTCACGTCCGTGTAGTATTTTCGGATGTTCCAATATTGTACTTAGCATACTTTCTATTTATTTACTATGCAGAGTACATTCAACATTTTCTTGGTATAAACTATAAACGTTAAAAAATACTAGAGTAAGTTCCGAGTTATCGGTTGGTTCAACATTTTCGAACACGAAATAAAAATTATATAATATTTAACTTTTATTTTAATTGGAGTCCAAAAATGTGAAACTGTCCGATAACTCAGAGCTTACCCTATAATCTCAAATTTTCATTTGAGTCCTATTCTTTATAGGTAAAGTTCGCTACAAACTGAATCATTTAACGGTCACACAGCATTCATTCACAAGCTTCTTCATCTCTCTCTCTCTTGTGTTTCATTTCACTGTATGTAGTACCCATGATATAATATCATGGTAGTACCTAACAGAGCAGCAATAATTGGTATGAATGAATGTGATGACTTCTATAGCTAATTAAAAACTTTAAATCTCATTTATTACCAAATTATTTGAAGGATATAGAACTATAACATTAAGTGGAAAATAAAACACATTCATTTCATTAAATATACAGGTTTATTATTAAATAACAATTGAACAATAAATTACTTGATAAAAAAATAAATAAATTAGCGAGAAGTGAGGTACGTGGGGTACGGTCAAGAGCCCCCCTAGGTCATGAGCCCCCCTAGGTCATGAGCCCCCCCGGTCATGAGCCCCCCTAGGTCATGAGCCCCCCCCGGTCATGAGCCCCCCCGGTCACGAGCCCCCCTCCCTGTTTTTTTAATCCTTATTTACCTAGTTAAACAAATGAAGAACTACTTAGATAGAAATAACTGAGAGCTGCTAATGTAGTTTGTTGTATCCGCTAGTTTGTTGTATCCGCTAGTTTGTTGTACTGCACACTTCATGATTGTTTAATTACCTGGCAGGGGGGTTCGGGGGGCGACACGCCCCCCGATATAAATATATTTTATGTCTAATCAGTTATGAACTACAAAAGTGTCAATAAGGATTAAATAATATAGGTATATGTATAAGGATTTAAAAACAGGGGGGCTCGTGACCGGGGAGGCTCATGACCGGGGGGGCTCTTGACCGGGGGGGCTCATGACCGGGGGGGCTCATGACCGGGGGAGCTCTTGACCGGGGGGGCTTATGACCTACACCCGAGGTACGTTCATGCCTTAATCAATAATTGTGTTTAAATTGAAGCTGCGCCATTTACTCATTGAACAAGAATCAAAAAGGAATTTTAATAATCAGTAACGAATAGAAAAGTCACCCCTCAGTAATTATTATCGTATCCCACAATAGTGTTTTGGAGTGTAAACCATTTGTACTCTATTCCTTACGGACAAAAGTGGAAATAGTAACAATTTAAGCAACTTCTTTTAAAAATGAAATGATATTCCGATTCAGGGTGTCTTAATTACTCATAATAAATTCCTTTCAACCAAAGGTGATAAAATTGTTTTTAATAAGCCAAAAAAAAAATGTTCACCATCCACGCGATATTAAGACATCTTTAATTTTTGTATTACTGTATTAAAAAAAATGAACTCTAAAAAAAACTCAGTTCGATTTATCAGACCCTAATAAATCTACACAAATGCATAAAATATCAATAAATTTTCTTAGTACGTAGCTATATATCTGTAGATGTAATAATTAGACAGTAGATTCAATAATATTAAGACTGTAGATAGACTCAGAGACTGTAAAACAATAATTATACAATTAAACTACGTAGATACAATTGGACTCTACAAGCAATCAGACTGTAGGGTCACGCAGGTAAATTGCGGCCATTTAATTTTTCATTAGCTAGAGAGTCTGTAAAACATTCTGAACCGAAATTACATTCAAATGGCATAGATATCAAAAAAATGCAGTGCATGCTGTAATCTATTAATTAAAGTTTTTGACGAGTGTTTTGAACTTATGATGTTTCTGTTATTAAGAATCCGCAGTTTGTTAGTGAGCCGCAATTTACCTGCTTGAACCTATACAGTTTGAAAATACGGACAGTTTCAATTCTTGTTTCCGTGAACAAATTTCCCAGTCATTTTGCGGACAAATTTCTTCACGGATACAATATTTCAGAAAAAAATGGCATTTGTCGGAGCATCTAAACGGATCATTGGGGTACTGATTAAAATGTAACTTTAATTAATGAATGAAGGGTAAGTTACGAATTATCGGTCGGCTCCACATTTTCAGTCATATAAGAAAACTAGATTATGTGCACTCTGTAGACTCGTAGAGCGCATACCTTCGCCTCCGTTTTGACCCATTCTCTCCCAAAATTTAAGGAACTGCTAACTGGATAATTAATATCCAATCGTCCCATCAAGTTTCATGCAATATTGTACAATACTTTTTGAGTTATAAATGACCTTGACCTTTGACCGAATCGCTTCCAACATTCTACCAGATCGTTCCTGGACATTGACCAATTTGTACCATCAAATTTCAGAAAATTTGGTTGAATACTTTTTGAGTTAGAAATGGCCTTGACCTTGATCTTTGCCCTTTACCCCGATCGGTCCCAAAATCTAACAGAATGGTTCCTGCTTATTGATTAATCGTCCCACCAAGTTTCATGCAATATGGTTCAATATATTTTGAGTTATAAATGACCTTGACCTTTGGCCGGGTCGCTCACAAAATTCTACAAGCAAGTCACCGGACATGAACAAATCTTTTCACCAAATTTCAGGCAATTAAGTTGCATACTTTTTCATTTAAGCGAATAACAAGATGATAAATAAATAAATAATTGCCGAAGAAAATAATTACGACCTTTCCGCATTCTGCGAAGGTAAAACGATGTAATAAATAATATTTTATTTATATTATAGGCTAATTGGTAACAATGATACCTGAAAATATCATGTACTATACCAATTAAATAAAAGTTATTTTATCGTTTTTTCTTATACCTATGATCGATAATATGAAACCAAGGAGTCCGACCGATAATCCATATCTTAACCCTACCTACTTTCTTGCTTTCTAATATTGATTTACGAAGTCAAATAATTGACTTTAATAAACACACCCTTAGCCTATATAGCATTGTAAAATCGTTATGAATTGTTAACCAAGGTATTTTCTTAACTAGAGAGCTACCAAAGAATTCAGATTTCCAAAAACTGCAACAAGATAGCTAGGTAGGGGAGCTTCTAAAAAGTAACACCTACATACTGCCGCTATCACGTTTCGGTAACTACTAAATGTAGTTAGCAGTAGTTTGTTTTGTTCTCAATTTCAAGCATGGGCGCACAATCAAGCTAAATTATTGTTTAAAACTTGTATAACTCTTTAAATCGATAGCTGAAATATGAGAAATTCATTATTAATTCACTAATTCAGCTTATAATATCATTAAAGTGACAAAAAACGCCGGTTTAATGATAGTAATTACTAATTAACTAATTATTCCTATTCGGTGGTTGGTTCAATTCTTTGATGACGTTCAACTCTCCGATCCCTATATAAATTCCAAAGTTCAAACTTTCATTAGCAAAGGACTCTTGCCGTTTTAATTTATTGAATGGAATTATATAATGTAGGGTAAATTATAAGTTATCGAAAGGTTCTATATTTTCGATAATAAAACTATTTTAATTGATACCATTTTACCTGCATGTATCATGGTATCAATTAAAATAGCGAGCTAATTTAATATATATTATCTTGTATGGTCGTAAATGTGGAACAGCCCGAGAACTCGGAACTTAACCTAGGTAGTAAGGTACACAATGGTTAATATTCAGTAATTCATCAATTATTGTAGTTATATGTTTTAAATATAGATTAACGTAAGAAATAGGTACAAAAAGTTTTCTACGGTTGATTGATTTCAAGGCTAACTTGCTTATTCTTCAACTGCATAAAAATAAATCTAATTAAGAGAAATAATATTTAGTTATTCAATTTGAAATCATGTTATATTTATTTAAGTTGTAAAAGAAGTAATGACGTCAGTTGTGGGCGTGTTCGGGTAATAGGTAATAAAAGTAATTTTGTTACAATTAATTCTGCAAAATAATATTTGCGAATCAAATTACACGGAAACAATAATATGACAGTTAAGGTATTTACATGTCCAGAAAATTAGTACCACTTACAACAAATCAAATGAAGTTGAGCGAGTAATGACGTAATGGTGGGCGGTCGATAGCGAGACTGGTGGGCGGAGCATCGTTGCGCGTATTGAACAATTTCTTATTCACCGTGTCACTAATATGTTTTACGTTATTTATTTTGCAGGTATTATTTTTTTGGCATTATTCGTTTTGATATTAATTTACTCGTACTTTTTTATTGGTAATTATAAGTTTTCTTTTTATTTATTGATTATTAGCTTTCTGATAATAAAATGTTACAAACTAATCGGTTTTTAATTAATTTTATTTGAATTATATTACTCAATTCTATGTGTTTTCCAATTAATTTATAGCACTTTATTTTTTTCTAATTAATTAGTTTTCTAAAAATAATTCTGCATTTATTTTTATTCTAACTACATTATTATGAATTATTTTACTTCTTTTTAATAAATTAAGAATTACAATATTTGTAATTATTTTATCAAAATTTATGATATTGCATTTTAATTTATTTCTTCTTATTAGTTTACATACTACATGTTTTGTTGTTGGTTTATCACAATTATTTTATCACAAATTATTGTCACCCTGTCGGGACTCTCAAATCCCGCTTCATCTAAAATTTTATTGAATTTTCAAAAAAAAAATTGAGCCTTATATATGAGATACTTAGACTCCTAACGACTCAAAAAGCACAAAAAATTATTATTTTTCAGCCGATTTCATTACTCAGGTTCGAAAGGGTTAGCATTTAATATTTTCAATTTATATATTATTTTAGAATTGGTAATTTGTTTAAAAAGTTAATAGATTTTTGTAATATAGTAGGTCGGTATCATATTCACTTTAGGTGATCATATTAGGCATTGGGTTTTCTCTTTAATTTGTGTACTTCACCTGATGATGAATTGGATAATCAATTTGAAAGCTTGAGTTGAATAAAATATTTCCAACACTGAGTCTAGAAAAACCTTACCAAATTAGATATAGAATTATTTAAAAAGTTTTTTTATGCATTTTTAGTGTTATACTTAGTACGCTGAGAATGAGTAACTTTTAGTTAAATGATTGTAGCATCCAAAATAATATTTGAATTACTTATAATTTTCTAAAGTTACCTGCAATATAGATGCACATTTCCAGAACATTTAAGAAAAACCATTGAGTTAGACCCGTTTCATTTCAATAAACACATTTGCATAAAAGCGTAATACGATGTGAAAGTTCAACTAAGTTGATCGTATTAGACAGTTTTGTCTTAATATCAAATATTCACAATGCTTATCATTATTATGGTCGTACTAGGTATAATTGTTTGAACATCAGTTGGTCGCACTGCGCAGATTTGTCTGAATATCACTTACAACTGATTAGCTATCATGGGTCGCGCACTTGTATAGACTTTTATCTAGATTCCTCAGATAACTTTTACATTTTTGATATTGAAAGAAGCGGCAGCGCTGTAGCGCGAAAAACCTCTAGCGCTTCTGAAAAAAGTGGCCGCTACATTAGCACAGAAATAGCGGCGCTGTCGCTACACAAAAAAAAGCGCCGCTATTAGCGCGTGCTACAAGTAGCGGCGCTGCGCCTACCTCTGTCAGTACTTAATACCTATATTGAATTGTAAATAACTAATCACATTTATTCTTATATACAATATTTATTTAATTTTACTTACAAAAAATTCAATCAAATAATAAGACTAAACAATTAATTCAATCATTCTTATCTAAAATGATAATAATTATCAAATTTACTGCATATATCACAAATATTCATTCAAAAACAGTCGCGAACACTTCGATTCCTGTGTTCGGGGACGAATTTGTCCAACATGTTTAAAATCACTGACAGTATCGATTCTTGTGATCGGGGACAAATTTGCCTGCCATATCACCAACAAATTTGTTTGCGAACACAAGATTTCAGAGAAAATGGGCTTTTGTCGGGAGCGTCTGGACGGGTTTTACGCCACCAACCATGCAACCATGACACATTGTGCTAACATGGGCACTAGATGGTTAGATTGGCAAGAGATGGCATACAGAAAAGTAGCCTAGAAATTAATTCGGGATTATGTGGTTTTTCATTTTCATGGAATGTTACCTTGCAAGAAGATTGGTTCAATATGGCAAATCCATCTCATTGAATTATCTTTTTGGCCCAACATGATATTTACAGCGTATCAACATTTATTGCCGAAAATTGATTAACATATCGGCAACATCTTGAGCTAAGATGGTTTCAACATAACAGACCATGATGTCACAATGTTGGCCCATTTTGAAGGAAAAAAAAACACACAGTATCAATACGATTTGTCAACCAAGTGCACAAATGGGCCCAATTTAGGTCGCTAATGTTTAGTTTAGTTATGTCTGTCATCCAGTCCACAGTTCATCTCTGCATTCTCACTGACTCACAGTATAAAAAATATTGTGATTACAATCGGGACGTTTAGTGTTCGTGACTTTATCAAAGCAACACTCTATAATCAAATTTATGGCAATCGAAGAATGATAAATTATGAAAACAAAGTTTATTTATTGCCAATATAAGAAAAGAGTTATAGTGCATTCAATTATTCAAACTATTAAACCCTAATTATCGGTTAAATGTGTTGCCTTGATGACGTCACGATAAGTCACGATATCAAATCACTCTATACTGTCACTACTACGTTGTAAATGTGGACTGGACGCAGACTCTAAAATGTTGCTGAAAGACGTTTTTATAGTCCCTGTACTAAAACTTCCATGATCCCATTAACTCGTGTTGCTTGGACAATAATATATATCCACTAAATAGAGAAAGAGCGGTCAATATTTATGTATAGTGATAATACATTATAAGAAATAGTAAAGGAAAATTAATATCAAATTGATAAATATTGATAGTATCATTGATAGTGGATAGTATTAATAATTATTAGTAATGTTCAAGTATTGGAACGCTCGACGCCAAACATGCAATAAAATCTAGCCAATAATTTGGGGAAGTTTTCGTAATAGTTTTGACGACATCAGTGAATGTCACAAAAATAGAAGAAATGTAAAGTTTTAACCAGCACTGTACAATTATAGTCGATTTGGCAACTAAAACTCTTCCATTGTGTCCATATTATGCCGAGAGTATTATATAAGTTTAAGCATGGAAGACTATATTACTTGTTCAAGAAGTTCTTGCAATTCATTCCATTATTTTCGAGCATTAGTTACAGTAAATGGTTATGGGTTATCAAATTTGACCAGTTTTTACTGGGGGAAAATCAGAATCCAATTAATTTCTTATTTTCACGAAACAAAAAAAATAATAAAAAAAAAACAAGTGCAAAACGATTTATTCACAAATAATACATACCAAATCAATAAAATAGCACCTAACACATTTATTTCAATACATTCAACAAGTAAATTTATAACTACTCACATTTGAAGCAGAATCCAATTAAACGAACACGTCTCCTTTTGTAACTATATAATATGATTAACCCTAATGAGTTTTGACGTATGTTTTTTAAACGCATCGTTTTTCAAATTACCTCATATCTTTTATGTCTTTCCTTTAAATTTATCGGTATTTCTTGACTTTGTTCCTACATAAATACTAAATATATTGATAAAAACCTCTAGTTTTTTAATTTAGTTCTGTTTGTGAGGTTTAAATTGGCGAGTTTTTGCACATTCAATCAAGATGGTAGATATTCTACTAGGTATAGGTGACTTAGAAAACAAGGGGAATTGAAACGCAGAATCAAATCTTATTTTTTATATTAAGATAAGATGGACAGAGAATCTTGTGAACAATTGGAGACTGAAGTACTACAAATAATTTACTTCACCTTAGTTAGAGTCACAACACAAGATAACTATGAAAACTGTTATTGTGAGTCTTAACTTTTTAACTTCACGTGCAGGAGAAACCAAAATAGCTATTGGACAAATGTAACTTCTGAAACTGATTTTATATGAGTAGTCTAAAAGAGACCTTGGAATTTTGGGGAACAAAGAATTCGAAATCCGGATGGTAACAGAATAGTTGGTCGTTTTAGCCTTGATTGTCTGGTCTATTGGAATACCCAGATCCGGGTGCTAGTTTAGTTTCTTATTGTTCTGATAAAAACATAGCCTCGACCATACAAAATAAGACAGTTCCTAATATGCATTAGATGGGTGAAATCATGAGCTTAAGGCAACAACAGTTGTCGCTTGTATAAAATTTGAATTTAGTGTGTATTCTATATATTCTATTAAAAATATTTATTCTATATTATAATATCATTTAACATCTATTCTAACATCAATTAACATTCATTTTGTATTTAAGAGTTTAAAATTATTTACGTATCATCGAAAATCACGTAAATTGGATATTTTCTGTAATGTTGTGACGTGTGGCAACGTATAACTTCAGCTTGTTAGTCTATAAACACACAACAGTCCACGTTTTCTTGGAGAAAACACACACGTGAGCTGTGATTTGGTTATTTATTAATTTTCGTATTTTAGTGTATTACTAAATACAAAATTACATGTAACGAAGTCTTTTCAACAAATGGTATTAATACAAACTCTTGTGTAACGAGAAGTAAGGACAAAACCCATCAGAGGAACTACAACAAAATGACACTAATGTTCAATGCAGGATGAAATGAAACTATTTCGATATTAGAACGAAGTATAATAAGGTTAATGTCATTATACTTATTTAAATATTATAATTAAACGTCATCAGTTTGGGAAAATCTCATTTTAGTTTTGCATAATGTATTTCTATCGCTGACATGCGATGCAATATGGTTTTGCGAACGTGAAATTGGTTCACCGATGAATTTACAACAAAAATATTGATATGACTTAGCTAAATACACATACTTGGTTCCATTAGTTCCGCAGATGTGAAAGGGAGCTCCTATTACTACAAACAGCTCCTACAATAATACAGCGCACTTCTTGCCTTTATTGACTAAAAACTCGGCTTTTGAGCGTATCTAAAGACAGATTTTGTTTGAAAATGAGTATTTGTTTGTGAGTTAACAGTAATAAAAGTCAATTGAGTTTTTAAATTTAAATTAGAGTGTGCTCAGTGATGTATCATGCTAAATCACTACTCAATATGTAAAGTATAGTGTTTATAATGTAATCGATGTGTCATGCAAATAAATTAAGTCAAAAAGTAGGAGTAAATTTGATCACACATTGTTTTTATTCTTGAGTCACCCGATCGTTCATAATTTTCATATGATGATTAATATAAAACAAACACAAAGTTCATTCCAAGAGAGACTATTAAAAATTGAGTATTCTTCTCAGGACTGAAATCATCATAATATAAACACTTTGTTCAAATAAGATGAATGAACTATGTATAACATTTTGAGAGGCTCCCCTATTAGAGCAGGAGCCCAGGGGGGGTCAGCCTAGCTGAAAAAGTTACCGATTTTAAATAGTATCACAGTATCTGCCACCAATTGCTGACCTAGGGTCTGTACGTCTGCCGGGTCTCACCTGGTGGGTGCGGTCATGGGCGGGGTTTTAAAAGTAGTCAAAACTAAGCTAGATTAGCTGAAAAGGTTACCACTTGAAACTAATTGCAAAATGTCTAGCATAACCCCATGGATCATTAAATTTTACTGCCAGACGTTTTCAGTGGTGGCTTGCCCCCGCCAGACGCCTAAAATGACGACCCCAGAACTGAGCTTCATTAGCTGAAAAGGTTACCATTAGAAACCGTTGCGTAGAAACACCGGAACGGACTAAAACGGACCTAAACGGAGTCAAATGTGGATTTTAGAGTACTGTTTGCATCATTTTAACTGCCCATGTGGGTGAATTGCCACTGGGTGAACTGCCAATGTGGGTGAATTGCCAATATGAGTGAATTGCCACTTGGTGAACTTCCCATGTGGGTGAATTGCCACCGGGTGAACTGCCCATGAGGGTGAATTACAACTGGGTGAACAACTCTCACTGACTGCATCACTACGTACACGAGATGAACAAAACACACACTCGCATCGTGTGTTTAGGTGCACCCCCCCCCCCCCTCTATAAGCGTGGACCGAGAATAGGGCCCACCGACAGTTGGGCCCAGGACAATTGGGCTCAAAGACAATTGGGCAACAAGACAATTAAATTACTCACCCATTTTGTTAAGAGTCTACTGTACTAACTAGGGATGCGATATTATGCGTTCTGTATAAAAATATAGTCTTGAGCATAATTAAAATAAATAATATTCCTTATATGAGAAAATATTCTCGTTATGAAAAAAAAAATTATTTTTTAATAGAACATATTCATTTCATGAATAAATACTATTATTCTTTTAAACTACTATAAGTTTTCTGTTCTGAGATGGGTCATATAAGAAACAAATTTCATAGTTACAGTACCTCTATGAGTCTATATAGTGAACTCCTGTAAAGTGAATGAGTTAGGATGTAGCCAGTAGAAAGTAAGAATGTAGCTATTTTAGATGAAGAACAAAAGAAAATAAGATTGTGGGTATTTAATGAAGGCTGTGGTCCACCAAGACCTGCTGAAATTATTAGAATATACAAGTTGAATTAATTTAAGGCGAATTTGTTGAAACCTTTTCAGTGTACAATATAGAAGAGTTTTATGAATCAGGATAGAGATAGCACGAATAAGGACATATTGAAAGGAACTTTATCACTGTACATTTTCAAGGGTTTAACAATATAAGGTATCATTGGCACGTACAGGTATACAATTCACCCAATGACAATTCACCCAGTGACAATCCACCCAGTGACAATTCACCCAGTGACAATTCACCCAGTGACAATCCACCCAGTGACAATTCACCCAGTGACAATTCACCCAGTGTCAATTTACCCAGTGGCAATTCACCCACATGGGCAGTTCACCCAGTGGCAACTCCCCCACATGGGCAGTTCCCTCGGTGGCAATTCTCCCACATGGGCAATTCACCCAGTGGCAATTCCCCCACATGGGCAGTTCACCCAGTGGCAATTCCCCCAAATAGGCAATTCCCCCAGTGGCAACTCCCTTAGAACCATTACAACCAGCGTTAATTCAGATTCCGGGGTTTTAGAAACAACATACTGATAGTCTTTCCCATTGCATGATACGTGTACTGGTTGTGACTGACTATTTTTATCTGTCTATTCTTATCCTTTAATTCTTACCTCTATTTTATCTGTCTATTCTTATCTGTATATTCCTATCCGTTAATTCTTATCTCTCTATTTTATCTGTCTATTCTTGTCTGTATATTTCTATCTGTTAATTCTTATCTCTCTATTTTATCTGTCTATTCTTCTCTGTATATTCCTATCCGTTAATTCTTATCTGTATATTCCTATCCGTTAATTCTTATCTGTCTATTTTTATCTATTTATCTATTCCTGTCTGTCTATCATTATCCGTTAATTCATATCTATCTATTCTTATCCGTTAATTCTTTTCTATCTATTCTTATCTGTCTATTCCTATCCATTAATTCTTATCTGTCTATTCTTATCCGTCTATTCTTATCCGTCTGTTCTAATTTTTATCCATTAATTATTATCTGTTTATTTTTATCCGTTAATTCTTTTCTGTCTATTCCTATCTGTTAATTATTATCTGTCTATTCCTATCCGTTAATTTTTATCTGTCTATTCCTATCCGTTAATTCTTATCTGTCTATTCCTATTCGTTAATATTTATCTGTCTATTCTTATCTGTCTATTCCTATCTGTCTATTCCTATCTGCCTATTCTTATCTGTCTATTCCTATCTATCTATTCCTATCTGACTATTCTTATCTGTCTATTCTTATCTGTCTATTCCTATCTGTCTATTCCTATCTGTCTATACCTATCCGTTAATTCCTATCTGTCTATTCCTATCCGTTAATTAATATCTGTTTAACGAATGAGAATAGACAGATAAGAATTGTTTCTCAGTTTGCTTATGCATCAAATTCGGTGCTATGACAATTGCCACCTTGACAATAAACACCCCAGAACAATTGCCACCCTAATGATTGTTATCAGAGTTGTGACAATATGCTTTGATTCATAGATATTATAAGAATATCATTAACAAGTAAAAATTGCATTGTATTGACTATTGAATTCTATATACCGGTGGTTTAAAACGAATCAATTGTGTTTAATCCTCTACGTTTTAAACGGATAGGATTTACAGTTTTAAGCTTTATGATATTTTTAGGATCTATGACTATAAAAGCATATTGTTACAACCCTAATTATACTTCTCAACTATAAAATTTTCTTAATCAAGTAGTAGTTATGTAAATACCTTTTGTTTGTCCATTATCAATTAATAATATATATATAGAACTTTACTTGGTGGGATAATAAAGACTTTTATCCACAATTGATCGTGAATCAATAATGTTGTATATTGATTACGTAAATTAAACTTATTTTTACAGAAAACAATACCAATTACTTTTGTCATAGAATATAACCGGTCGCTAGAACGAAAAGAAAAGTTTGAAAATTCATAATGAAAAATGTTAAAGGAGTTTGAAAATTTAAAAATGTGTACATAATTTGAGCGACTGATTTCAATTCTGAAGCTTGCCATATATTAAATTATAAATATTTGCTTAATAATGATAGTGGTGATAAAGGAAGAAATATTTAATTTACAAGATAAGTGATAATTTGTAAAATAAAATATACCTTATAAAAAATATATATCATTTATTATTATTATAATATATCAACAATTCAAATAATTAATTTTATAGAATAACAATAAATGATGTATGAAGAAATTTGTATTTATTATGTAAATAATTAATCATATGAAAATATTAAGCATATTTAACACTATATTTTAAGTTCAAGTGGCCTGATAATAATTATTTGGGTGGCAATTGTCCGGAAACGTCAATTTTTCTGTATTTATTTTAACTAATTTTTCCTACGCCTTTTCTTTTTATCTCTATCACTAGACTCCTTCGATTTGATTCACCAAGGGCAAGGAAAACTTTCGTGAAGCCTAAAGAGCAATAAATTCTGTGAGAATCTCACGAGTACAATTGCTGAGGTCAGCCATTGTCACATGTTGAAAGAAAACTGAGTAAAAAGATGATACAGAAAACGGAGCTGCGTCTACACGTTACAATTAGTCCGCACAATTCACGGAAAAATATGCTCATTAGCTCAGTTATCGGTGCAACTGCACAGTCTCCCCTCGGAGTCAAAATTTGCGCAGTTTTCCTGTTTACACGCAACGTACTGAACTGCGCAGACAAAACGGTGTACAAAACGTAGCGTGTAAACCAGCCTTTACATACATATTTGCCTCCGTTCCAGTCCGTTTCGGTCTGTTCCGGTGTTTCTACGTACCCTCTTGAAACTAATTGCAAAATGTCCAGCATAACCCCATGTCACATTTATTAAGCCATCTGTGTAAACCATATTATTGAATAAAGAATAATTTTATCATGAAAATTTATGTTACTGTTCTAAGAAAAAAGATTTTTGTATTTAATAATAAATAGTAGACTAAATCTCCATGGCGTCATGCTATTTATGTTTTTGGATTAAAAAAACTAGGTATAAATTAAAGTAAATCGAAGAGTTACTTTGAACTGCACCCACAAATTCTTTAGACAATTTAATATTTTTAAAGTGTTATCTAAATAACTCTTCCTAGCCTATATAGTATATACTTATAAGTTTTTAGGAACTATTATTTTTTTGAATAAAATAATCTTTTTTAATTTCAGAGAACCTAGTCATAATTTAACAAAGGGCTTCTACATCATCTCTGTGAAATTAAAAAGGTTATTTTATTAAAAATTGAATAATAACTGATTAGTACTTTAAACTAATTATTTTGATAACTCATTTAATAAAAATAAAGAATTAAGACACTGTACTGTGTATAGGTAGCCTACTTATAAATTTTGTACATACCTAGTGGTGAGCAATTAGTTTCTAGTGGTAACGTTTGCAGTTATTCTGAATCAGTTTTTTGGTGGCAACCCACCACTGAAAACGTCTGACTGTAGCATTTAATGATCCATGGGTTATGCTAGACATTTTGCAATTAGTTTCAAGTGGTAAACTTTTCAGCTAATCTATCTCAGTTTTGACTACCATTAAAACCCCGCCCATGACCGCACCCACCAGGTGATACCCGGCAGACGTACAGATCCTAGATCATCAATTGGTGCCAGATACTGTGATACTATTTAAAATCGGTAACTTTTTCAGCTAGGCTGACCCCCCTGGGCTCCCGGTCTATATCTTATGAAATCATATTGGGTGAAATACATAAGCTATCACTTTAACTTGGTACTCTCCTTCTGATTTAATAAATTAACTACATATTTTCAACTAGTGACTTAAATTTTAAACTTCACGGGAAGAATATACCTAAGCATTATATATAAGTATTTGGTAATATCACTCTATTGTGCCCGATTACGTACTATTCGTTCATGAGTGGGGATAGGACTGCATTATGAGTTAGTGTGTAAATTCATAATTTGATAACTTAACAGATATGCTCGCGCGCAAGTGCCCCCAAAACTACAACAACCGTGCTGGAGTCTTTTGTGACGTCATAGATGTGAGGTTTTACCATGCTATTTTGTTTATATTATTGATAGATAAAATACAACTTACTACAAAACATTTTCATGACATTCACATGAAGAAATTTACGAGAATTACGTATATATCATCCAATATTGTCTAAAATACATTTTTACACACCTACAATTTTTTTTTCGTATATATACATGTATTTGGTACGGAAATATAGTATGGTATAATAATCATGGTATTTCAAGTAGAAAAACAACTAAAATTATATTTAAGTGATCTAACTATATATATATATATATAATATGACCTGTAATATATGTTAATTCACGGTGTTATTAATTCTATGAGAATCAACTTTAATTCATCTCATATATTTTGTTGAGTCACCCCTGATAAGTTTTCTTCTAGGGAGTTTTCTATTATGGTCTTGTATTTAACATGTATTTCAATATTTCCTATGAGTTAAAAACTTCAACAGATTGCTATTTTAATCCAACCGATTTAAAAGTAAGTAACAAAATTTATATTAACTTTGCACTTACTAAGAAGCCAAAATACAATAATTGGCGTTCCAACTTGGGTTAAGGGACAGTCACGGGTAAAATCGAATTATTTTAATTTTTTCTTTCGTGTGTATTTATGAAGACATATAGTCTTAGGAAGACTCACAAATTTTTAAGTCAACCTGATCCATACTACGTGAGTAGGAGCACTCTGCGTGTTACGCTGCAGGGAAGTAAGTGAGTACAATTATACTATTTTACATTCATTTAGACATGTAACAATGATTTTACTCTATAATTTTCATAGAAAGGCAAATTTGAAATAGGCAGAGAAATACGTCAATTTAGTCTCCCCTGGAAAGAGGTACTTTCAACTTTCTGTACTCCCTAACTCTTGATAAAAGTGACGTAGAGACAAAAGATAAATTGAGAGGAATGACTAAAATTATCCATGGAAAATCAACTTTTTTTGTCTTTTTCTTTTTGCGCTAAATATCCCAAAAATGTGACAAACAACTATAAATGTCGTATTAAAATTCTCTAGCAATTGATTTTTGATAACCGCATCTCTGTCATCTCTTTTTGTTTTTGAGTTATTGAATTTTATGAACCCACATTTTGGGGGGTAGGTGTCGCATACACAAAAAATTCTTAAATGAATGTTTGAGCAGAAGACATAATACAAACATGTGAGAAGTTTCAAAATTGTATATTCATTAATAAAAAAAGTTTAAAAACCGTGACTGTCCCTCAAAATGACATCTGGATCATTTGGTAAAATATACACCTCTTGATATTGTGACTTAGTTTATGGTGAGCGAGGAATTTTATTATTTAATTGTTATATCTAAGTTCCACCGCCTTCACTTGTAGACGATATAAAAAATATGACGTCACCAAAGCAACTCATTTCTTGTTAGTGACCGAGCGCCTCACAATTCCAAGTATTTGCATGTTACTTTCGAGAAGTTTGAAGTAATTTTATAACAGTTTTGTGTAAATGAAAAGTGTAAATGGCAATTGAACCTCAAAAGTAAATATATTGTATAATTCAGGTGTATTTTTATTGTTCATTCCTTTTACTTATCTGTAAAAAAAATTGGCTGTTGAACATATGCTACATAAGAGTCTAAACTAGTGCTAGTTAACAGCTGAATTATAGTTCATAAGAAAAACAATTATGGAATTAAATAATGGATATAAAAAAACCAATGTCTATCAGGAAATTGATAAGATAATAATTAAATTTAGAAGAAACTAAGTTTAAGTATGTTGTCCCATGTTTCAAAGTGTGGTCAGAGTCGCCATTTCCAGTCACCCTGTGGTAACTCCAAACTAGATTCGATGAGCTAATTACCATACCGTATATGTTACTGTTCCCAGCATTCTATTATATTCACTGACATTAAAACTATTGCCTTCCCAACCCCCATACTTCTTTCCCACCTCATATCCCGTATGTCATCCACCAATATAGTTAGGCGAAGAAAGTAAAATCACTATTGAACATATCAGTCACACTTTTCAGAGCCCATGACACTCATTAGCGTGAGCTCCACTCCAACAATAGCAGGCATTCATTAGATTGATATCAAATGACTTCGAATGCTGCAAAGTGTAACGTACTACTCACCAAGGAATAGAACAACTCTTACTTAAGTGCTGTGTGGAGAGATTTTGAAATCTTGAAGCACTAAGTCTGTCGGTACATTAGCTTACACTTTTATTATCGTATATCACTATAC
Organism: Caprella mutica; assembly: GCA_947561585.1. NCBI lineage: Eukaryota > Metazoa > Arthropoda > Malacostraca > Amphipoda > Caprellidae > Caprella > Caprella mutica. Next base: position 119,307 of record CANNZV010001285.1, on the reverse strand, counting down.
GATATAATAAATAACGAAAACATCCTTATGTCTTAGCATTAGAATGAATTCAAGTCAAGGTAACAGCTCATAGACTACATTTAATTTTTTTTCTCTCAAAATAAATCTATAATTTACCTCATTATTTCCTCATGATGCCAAAATCGGGCAAATATGATGGGTTTCAGTGCCAATAGAGAATTGCAAGCAAATCAGTAGTTCGCGTGATGAACAATGCCATCTAAACTGACTTTACTTCACCATTTCAGTTGCCAATAAGGGCAAAATACTCCATGAAAATAATGTTGATTCTATCATTCATTTATTTATATAAAGTACAGGGAGATGATCACACATGATACCCAAAATAATCTGCAAAAACTTTTTATACAATGGTCGGATTTAACAGTTAAATAAACGACACTGAAATATATATATATATATATATATATATATATTTTAATAATCAATACAATAAAATTGGTAAGTCTCTTTTATCGTGTTTTTCATTTTTCTAATAGAGGCGAGATGTTATATCGTTTTTACAAAACTCACTGATGTATACAACATATAGTACATACCCGGACACAATAGAGGAATATTACCAAATACTTTTTGTTTCCGTATCTTATTCATGTAAAGATTTCAAATATAGTTAAGAGTAATTGCTTACTAAAATGGAAATCTAAAGTTGGTGAAATCAATCGTTCACTTGCGAAGAATTGGGAGTTTTATTTATTTTAGTTAGTAGATGAAGATTAAAGAATTTAAGTGATAGTTTATATTTTTCCCCATATGCTTTGTAAAACAAGTGGAAATTATCAAAATGTTCGATACTTCATACAACTTTTTTGAAGTTAGTTTTTATATTATATCAATTATCAAGTGAAATAATGTTTGCTCGGATGACTCAATAATTGAAACCATGTGCAACAAAATTTACACCTACGGTTAGAGATAATTGATTTGCATGACAGTTCGATTACATTTTAAATTCTCAGCTTTACATATTAAGAAATAAGTATAGATATAACATGAAACTTCACAAACCACAATCTAATTAACTTGAGTTTTTTTTTACCTTCAACTCATTTAAAACTACACATTTTCAAACAAGACATCCAAGTTCCCACTCATCATGTGCAATGAAAATCACTATTTTATTGTAGGAGTTATTCGTTGCAATTTGAATTCCTTTTCCCTCATGGAACACTAATTAGCAACGAAGCCACTTCAATCAATTTGCTGTTAGTTCATCGGTCAAAATTCGAAATTGAGGACCTACTTTCAAGTTCGCAATACGTTATTGCATCGCATGTCAGCGCTAGAGAGAAAAAAGCTGAATAATGAACTTTTCTCAGACTGACAGATGCGTAATTCCTTATTTAATTTCAATAATTTTATGGTTAAAATTTACAACTATCTATTCATTTTTCATGGCTTGATAATTTCGTTTCATCATGCACTGAACATAAGTGTCACTTGGTTATTGTTTCACAACAGTTAATATTAATACCATTTTTTTAACAGTTATGTTACCAAATAAAAACAAGAAGACCTTTGTGATTAATAGAAATAGTAAAATAGATATATTGCGATCCATTTATTCTTCGCCTGCAAATCGTGTGTCTGCACTTTCTTTATTTATTCACTTTTAAAATTAGATTTCTTTTCATTTTGTGACATTCAATATAATGAGACCGTGAAAAACTTTCCTTGCTCATCAAATTGCTTTAAAAATTAATCACCACTTCTTAATTTAATTGGCATTGTCTGTGCGCTAATTAATATCTCAATAGAATGAATTTCCAAAGTTTGAGCGACTGCTTGAATTAATTAATTCGATTCTAGGTTTGGTTTATTTACAATATATATTGTTAACCTAGCGTTGATCTCATGTTTTCATAAGCAACTCTAATCTACTCGATATTTGATTTAAAATATCCGTAACGCAATTCTCCCTTTTCCGTACTTGCACGAACTCTCCTCTGCTCATACGTAACTATCATCCGCTCTTTCTACTTAGACCTAACTCTCTCGCACAACTTCTTTCTTACTCACACGAAACAATCTCTTACTATTTGATACTATTGAGTAACTCGATTTCAGGTTGAAGAAGTATGACCCAGGAGTGTGAGTTGCCACTAAAATCAAAAAGGATCAACCTCCTGGATATAAGTTAGAGTTTGTTAGAATGAAGGTTAGGGTGGGGCGAAAATGGCCGTTTTTTTCACTTTTTATAGGCCTAGTGCTGGAATTTTGCCAAATGGTATCAAAATAGTCCAAATATATTTGAAAATTCGAAAAATTGAGAGAAACTAGTATTTCTATGCATTTTTCTCTTGTAATAATTTATGAATTTCATAAAGGTTGGGTGTTAAAGTGATAGACATATGCCTGAATAAACGAACTAAGTTTTAAAAAAGTATATTGTCTTAATTGTTTGACCATATATGTTAACACTACGTAGTAACCTAGCCATTGAATGTTTGTCAAGTAACCTGGAGACTGGTCCGTCGCGCCAGTCCTCATTAAAACTGTTATAAAATTCTTACAAATTGTCTCTTCGAAAACCATCATTTTGATATTAACACATCCTTTGGCAAACGCCAATAAATGATTATTTATTTCAAATATAATTAACAAGCAAAGATAAGAAACAAATATTTCTTAGGTTTCTAACTATTTGCGCAACGGCTATTTTCACAACCCATCAATAAAATCTTATAACATTCACCAAAATAAATAAAACTTTAAGAAAATTTAACTATGGATCAATAAATGTAAAACAAGGAAATATATACCAGAAAGAAACACGTACCTTTAATAGTTTATGAATTATACAAACATAAAGTTGTTTTGCGTTATTTCTGGGACACCCTGTATATTTGAATAAATCCTCATAACATTAAAATCTTACCATTTATCATCTTCTTTTTTGTCTAATCTTGAAAAGTAATTGTCATGAAAAGACAGTTTCCGAGTCGGTTTATAAATAAGATAATTTTAATTTGATCATGAGGACTGGTGCGCCTGGACCAGTCCCCAGGTTACTAGGGTTAATGGGGTGACAGGACAATAACCCCCCGTGCAAAAAAAAAAACCCGCGGTCGAAAAAACCCCGTGCAATATACCCACCGGACAAAAAAACCCGTACAATAAACCCCCCGGACAAGAACCTTCCATGCAAAAAAAAAACCGTGTAAAAATCCCCCGGTCGATATAAATAGCATAATTCATTTTAATTAATTTTCAATAATTTTTTATCAATAAAATTATTATATGCTTTAAATATAAAGAGATATATTGCACCTAAGGTTAGGTTAGCGGTTCGATTGGGGGGAGGGGGGGGGGGGGGTTGGGGGGAGGGTTGCCCCCCCCCCCCGGCCAGGTTTGATAGTGACAAAAAGTATACTGTACTTATTTTTCCTATAAAATAGGTAATTGGTATACCTTAATTGCAAAAAAATTGTCATATTTTCGAAGAAAATGTAAAAATTATTGGTTCGCCTTGAATAATGTTTAATGTATTAATAAAAATGAATTATGATATTTATATAGACCGGGGTTTTTTTGTTTCGGGGTTTTTGTCCGGGGGGTATTTGTCCGGGGGTTTACTACTCGGGGGTTTTTTGACTGCGGGGGGTTTTTTGCACGGGGGTTATTGTCCTGGAATCGGTTAATGGAAATTTTTAATGATCGGGTACTAGAAATGTCATTCAAATGTAGTACTTTCATATATAATATAGAATATCTGCCAAAACTGTCATCTCCTTTTACCGAACGCCTATATATGACCTGTTTTTACCTGTAACAAAAGTTATTAATTGGGATATATTCGTTGAGTTCTCAGTTTAAGTAATACAGAACCCATAAACCTCCACGGGGAAGTGACTATACATCGTATTCGAGTTAACTCTTCCGTTCATCCCTTCCACATTTTAACATCATTCAATTTTGGAAATTGTATTTATTTTTAGTTTCATAGTTTAGCCGTCTCTTGTAGGAGAACAATAATAGGTCTGATGTATTCGTCTCGATGTTCTTTTCTAAACACTTTCCAATTGGTTCAATCAGTATTATTTAATTCAAATTAGTAATGTTTTTAAATGAAATGTAACGTGAACGAAACAGTGTTAAATTACATTATCTTATTGTAAACATTATTTTGTACAATACAGATCAATATTTCGCTTACTAAATTAAAAAAGCATTCGATTTTATTTTCATTTCTTGTAACAAAATGTACTCGAATGTTTCTTTTGAACCAAAAATATGTCGAAGAGTAAATGTCATTCTACAAGACTGAGTCTGAAGTTACCTTTGAAGCTTGCTTTGCAGAGTTGAAAACAGAGAATATTGTGCCAGTTTTGTGTTAGTTCACAAGGTACATTCAGTTAATTTACTTATCGAAAAAAATGAACATTTTTGTGAATCGAATTTGTACAATATTTTGTAACGAATCTACAGCTAATTATCATACTATATAGATAATGAAAAGTGTAAATTATATTTAATTTAAATTAATTTATGGAAATTATGGAAATAACATATAAATCTTTTTTTATAATAGTTTCTGGAACTATAACTACCGAAAAAAACTCCTGATATATTAATATATATAACCCCTTAGTCTCCAGGTATAATTTCAGATATTTTCCTACCAATCAACTGTAGATGGCTCCAGTCCTAATCATGAAGACTCCACCTACCTATCAATCAGCTGTAAAAATGTTCAGACCTAATGACGGTGACATTAAATCCAAAGTTTAGAGTTTATTGCCTCACGTTGAGTAGATGAGAGAGGAGAGTAATGGTGAGAAATTGCTTAGTCAGATTTAATGTGACTTAATAAGTCACACGGGGAGTCCATTGATGAAATAAATGGAGGAAGTGAAATAGCTGAAGTATTAATTGAAGGGCCACAAGCCAAAGTCTCTTAACCGCAAAAATCGGGTTGCTCAAGGTAAAGTCTCTTAAGCGCTTAGCACCAGTGAAAACGGTTACTATCTTGATGTGCTAAGCGCTTAACACTCACGTAAAACGGTTGGAGTTAGCGGCAAACAAGAGTCTCTTAACCGCATCTCATTGCATAGAAAACGAAGCGCAGGCATAGAAAACGAAGTATATATATAGCTAATTATTGCAATGTTATTTATGGGAGTGTATATATACAATAATTATGGATAATGAATTGTAATAACTATTCATGTAATAAAAATGTATAGGTTTAGTCCGGAAAGAATGATTCAAAAGTACGTAAATTGAATCAGGAATATCAATAAACCATTAGGTATAAAAAATAATATTTTTATTAATTTTAAAACTACCTATGTATTTATTGATAAACTCATTCAGTTCCTTGAGATATTTGGAGTAGATACAGCTTATGCTGTGAATCTGAATATAGTATAAAACACTTAGCCGAACTATTTCTCAAACAATTAAATCTGTTTGAAGATACTGGAATCTACAAACAGTTTTTATAAAGGGTTTGAAACTGTATACCAATCATTACGCTTAGCTTTTGTTTCTCAACCCTTTATTACCGCCTAATTCGGCACGAATTTCAAGACCATTCTATTGTGCTTTAGATCTGTTACACTGTAGAGATTTGAAATTAGAAATACCTATACCTAGTTTAAATTGTAAATCTAGTTCCAAAAACTCATTATTAACATTGAGAATCCGCTCGAAATATGTTTGTATAACAAAACCTCTTCATCAGGTAAGTCGTCACTCGTCTCTTGATATTTTGAGTTTGAAAATGTACCTGGGCTAAGCCAATCTACCTAATTAGGTAGCAAGATTGGTAGTTTAATTTGTTTTATATCCTGAAGTACCACTTAGCTATGGCTTATAAGCTAAAATTACAAAATAGTATGAAGGTATATAGGTAGCTATTACCTAGGTATGTCATGTTTCAGAGGCTGGAAAATTGTAGGTACTTAAGCCAATTTTAGAGCAAAAAAATTTCACAAAAATTCCGAGCTAAGCCAATTTAGCTTATTTTGTAGATTTCAAGCCAAAATTAACATAGGAACATAAGAAATAATTTAAAATTGTATGCCAATTAGGTACCTAGGTATACCTACTTATCTGAGTTGAGTGAGTAGGTATTGACCTTTTGAAATCTAAGACAATTATATAGTTGGCTTTAACTGACATACCTACCTACACTAAAACTTGGCTAGTATGTACTATGTAGGTTACCTGCCTCTCTGAGCTCTCTAGACAGACTAGACTCTAGTTAAGTTGAGAGATACTAGTTCAGTAGGACCCAGTTACCAGTCTGTTACCATGTTTCAGAGGCTGGAAAATTGTAAGCCAATTTTTGAGCCAAAATTTAATAAAAAATATGAACCAAGCCAATTTGGCTCATTTTTTGAAGATTTCAAGCCAAAATTAACATGGGAAAAAAGGAATTAATTCAAAATTTAAAGCCAATTAGACATATCTGAGATTTGACCATTTCAAATCTAAGCTAATTAATTGGCTTTAACTGACATGCTCTTATACATGGAGTCTGTATTTCATGGTAAATTCCTCTGACATGTCGGTGGAAGTTTTCTAGCAAAGTTGGTGGATTTTTAGCTATTTATTCCTATATTATCATTAATTTTCGGTGGAAAAATGTGTAAAATTACTAAAATGTTGGTGGATCAGCCAAATTACTGGAAATTTATGGTGGATTTTTTCAGCTTTTTCAAAAAGTCAGTGGAATTTTGTGGACCAAATACAGACTAGCCGGGCCAGTTAATAAACTTTTATATAAACCCCAGCCCCAGGTACTAACTACCTTGTGGCTCACTGACTAGTACCTATTAAAACTTATGTCTATCCATGATAATATTTCAAAAGATAATAATCAGATACCTATTCCTAATTGGCTTAAAATTATGAATTAATTCCTATGTTCCAACTTCCAATGATAATTTTTGGCTTGAATTTTCAAAACAAGAAAAATGAGCCAAATTGGCTTAGGTACAATTTACCAGCCTCTGAAATATGGATGATTTGGATGTCCATTCTTGCTATTTTATTTGTGGGTTAATGACAATTATTTTGAGCAAATTAAGAACTTCGGGCCTTCATTGCAAATGTAGATATCAATCTGTATTTGGTGCACGAAATTCCACTGACTTTTTCTAAAAGTTGAAAAAATACACCAACAATTTCCAAAAATTAGGCTGATTTTCTACTAAAAATTGAAGATTAATGGTTACATAGTTAGGAATACAGAGCAGCAAGAGCTAGAAATCCACCAACTTAGCTAGAATTTTATTTTCAAAGAGGGCAAAATTCCACCGACATGTCAGCGGAATTTACCATAAAATGCAGTCTGGTTCAGGCAGTAGGAGACATTTCTCCTAGTTATTCTTGCCTCTGGGTAGTCCTACAATTAGTACGATCATACAATGTTTTTTAGGATATAATTTATGACAATTTGAGCCTAGCTCAGGCTAGCTTAAGACCATAGTAAAATAGTATATCTCTTTGTTTAATAAACTCTCCATTTGTCACTCCATTTCTCTTCAAAAATCACCAAATTTCTCTCCAAAATGACCAAATTATCATTAAATCTCCCCAAAATAACATTTTAAATGTAGTGTAGCATAAGAGAAAATTAGATATTTCTCTCCATTTGCAATTGAAGGGCTCAAAATATCTAAGTCTGGCACAAACTCGCCATTAAAATGGCGAGTTTGCCTCAGTTTGGACATGCTTTATTACCTGGAGGCTGGAGTCTTAAATCTTGAAGGGACAAGTAGGTAGAGAGTTTATGAGAATTACAATTTTACCTGGAGCTGCAGTTAGTGGAGAAGGTAGGACCTAGTATGAGTGTATGAGTAACCAGTCTGTAAAGTGTGGTAAATCTGTCTCAAAGATTTTCAAATCTGTCTCCAAAATGACCAGACTTTTGCAAAATGTCTCCAATAAACAATAACACAAATACATGTAAACAGGTCTTCGGGGATATGAATGCGCTTTGCAGACTGGATGACTCAGGATGAGTAGTATCCAATTATCTGTTTCTTGTTTCATTATTAAATATTCATAGTGTAGCTAAATTATATAGGTAGGTTTCTAGGCACTATCTGTAATTTTGTAAAAACAACTTGGTATTATAAATTTAATTTATGTACCTAATACAGCTAATATCAATATCTAAGCAGAGTTAAGGCTGTTATTTATAACTCAAAAATTTCAGATATCCTAGCCCATTCTGCATAATGTAGCTTCTTTCAGTGACTTCAGGTTCTCCTGACTTTCAGATATTTTAATTTGATGTGAAGTTGAGCTCATGCTATTAAGCTCAGCTTATCAGCAGATTCCCAGTCAGTTAGCAGAAAATGGGACATTTTTAAGATTTTCTGAAATTCTGTGTGAACAATCTCTAATTTTCTACTATATTTACATGTAGTTTACTGAGAACAGAAGCCTAAATAGAGGATTTATTTTTGAACACTTTATAGTTCTCGATTGGCCTGTCTTGTCAGATTCCCAGACTGTACGAACTGGTAAACTGTTCTCCAAGAAATCTTCACCTCTTATTTTGCTATTTGTTCTTGACTTAATAATGTAAAATAGTAAAAAATACATGTAGCTAAATATAATTAGTATAGGGGGATATGATTATTAATTCATATTAAGGATTGTTGTCACAGGAAATGTTGAGAATGTCCTATATTTTGCAGACTGAGATGTGGGCAGAATATATCAACTTGTTACCATAATATCTTGGTCTTTTCTCCAGCCTTTGAAGAATAGTTAAGACTGATGGGCATTAGCTAAAATTGATTACTTACTACATAGACCAAGAGTATGATAGCATGGGAATTTTTTAACATTTTCTGTACTTACAATGTTTAATTTTCTTATATTTACAAGTATTTTACAATTTACTGAGAACAGAAAGCAAACTAGAGGATTTCTTGAACACTTTACCAGTTCTTGCAGTGTAGCCAAAGGATACTAGTTATTATTTACTTTAAGTTTTAACCTAGCTACTTACCTAGTCACTTTTTTGTTTCTTTCACAGTTAAATATAGTTTTTCCCCTTTGAAAATAATATTCCAGCAACGTCGGTGGATTTCTAGCTATTAATTCTTATGCTTACTATTAATGCTTATGTTTATCATTAATTAATGTTTACTATTAATTAAATTGGAAATAAGCTATTGGATTTTTTTTCTTGTGGACCAATTACATACTGGGTTATGTCCAAAAGTTTGTTGTTATATTGATAATTCAACATTTAATTTCAAATATTTATTTGTGCTAAAATTTGAACTAATTCTTCTAAGCAAATATTGCTATAAATAATAGTCTGAAAACCACTATCAAAAATTATTTTGGAGGCCAACAAATTAATTTTACAAACTAAATACTCTTTATTATGAAGTTTCCATTAATTTAATTTTATTATAATATTAAGCTTAGAGTAGCTACACCCTAAAATAAAAATACTTAAGTACAAAAAATAAAACCAACCTAATTGGGAGAATTAACACTCCAAACTATTGATTATTGACTTTTTGAAGTATGTCTGAATCTGTTATTTGTATGTATTAGGTAAATTATTATTTTAATTGTAAAATCTAGATTACAGTGATTAGTTTAATAATGATATTCTTTGTTAAGTAGAACATACCTAAGTAGTATGTTGTTGAAGTATTGGCTACTAGAAAATAATCTATGAAAATCTTGATGAGTTTGTCAGTGTCTTGCAAAAAGTTCAAAATACAATAAAATATGGCTGTTAATAGCTACCAGCCAATAGTGCTCACACCACTGCATAACAGCTTACTTAGGCAAATAGGCAGTATTTGCTCCACAGATGGAAATATTTAAAATGGGAATGGAGTGTTGAGGCCCACTTTTGAAAATTAGGACTTTACTGATGAATTGATTACCTAACTCCGAAGTTTTGCAGATTTCAAATATTAAGATTGAATTGATGCAAATTTTATAAAACGAAGTATTTATCCTCCAAAATTCATTTGTTGGCCAGCAGAATTTATCAAAGTGGGGTCATGACTTGTAACTTGTAGCCAAAATCTTGATGAGTAATGACTAAAATTTGAAAATGGGTTTCATTTCTTTCGTGCCACCCAGTATATTACAGATTTTTTTAAATATTTTTTTATTTTGGTGTATCAAATATTGATGAGATATTACATAGCATACTTTATAAGTTTGGGTGAGATAAGAATGATGAGTTTAGGTATCTTAACATGCTTACAGTAAAACCTATATTGTTAGTTAAATAGCCAATTTAATTTGGATAGAACTGGAGTACCAAACTTCGATCCATATTACTAATTGAGCATCAAAGCAAGTAAAGTAGCTACTTATAATTCCAATTTAATCATTTTTCACTAAATCCTATCATCGTCTAGGGTATTCTACTATTCCATCTCACTTTCCTGCAAACTTTGATCAAACATAAGAACCAATTCAGGAAGAAGCTCCATACTTATACCATCCTAAAATATCATTTCGATAATGATGTGTACCTATTTTCAATCTTGTATCTCTGATGGTTAATCATTTAACAGCATACATTTACTAAGAATTAGGGTAATTGCATCGCATTTGTGGGGTAAATAATCGCAGTCATATTATTTTGACGCTAAATTTAATATGTTATTGTCTATAAATGTGCGGATTGGTTTATCTGTGATTTCATTCAAACTTGCAAATATTTTGCATTGGCTACAGTTATCAAAAAAAGATGTTGTATTTAAATTTCAACTATGAATTAAAACATTTGGAAAATGAAATAGAAAATATGACTACTAAACAATTATTTAGCTTATATTTATAAACTTGAAACTCCTTTTTTGTTTTTGGGTTATGGCGGCAATGGGCCATAATGATACAATTTTTGTGTAGCTACTTATTGGTAGTCAAGTTATTGGTATAAAAATATTCTGAAAAGCTACTCATTTTTGGCTTAAGAATAGGACAGTTGATAATAAAGGTCAACTTAGAGAACAAAAACTTTGAAACCATCTAAAGAAGGAATCTTATGATCTATGCAACCTGTTGAAAATATTTTAAATTTTATGTTTTGATACTTAAATATAGTAGCTATAATTTATCAATATGCTGTGTGTTGTGTGCCATGAACAGTTAAATTTTCTTATCAGTAATATGCTTAACAAAATTTCTGAACTATTATTCCTTTCAGATAAATCTATCAAGACTTGGAAAAGGACATCTCCTGATACTTCACCCTTGGATAACTTGTAGTGTCATCTTGATTTGCTATGTGAGTAGACTTTTCACTGTATTTATATGTTGAAGGTAGCTATAGCTAATTAAAGTATCTTAACTACATAATAATGTGTCTGAAGTTGGCTAATTGATATTAACAATGATTTTTCTCCTAAAAATGTTCAAAAATTGAATATTTTGAATCTTTTTTTTTTTTTTTGATCTCTTTGAATGAGAATGTTGTGTTTAATATTTATCAAATGTTTGCAGCTAAGTTATCTCACAAATAAATTATGAACATTTTTTTGTAAATTAAGTCAAGTCTCATTATCTAACCAATGTCATAAAATGTTATTCTATTGCCAAAGTAGTTCTATTTTGTCATTACAATCAATCTAAATATAGCAAAGAAAGTTCATAATTATCTTGATAAAAGTGAAGATGGAAAACAATATCTAGCTAGCTACTGGGAAATGTGTAGTGAATTTAAACTCGGTAGCTAATTTGATGCGAAAATTAATATTCAGTATAAAGTACCATCCTCTTTTCATCCAAATAATCTTAAAAATATGATATATTCATTTGAACAACTGATCTGTTTATTTTTTTTTAATTTTTATTATGCACAACAGCTTGCTGTTCTAAAGTAAACAGTTTAGTGATGGGAAAGAATAAATAAATATAGAAGTAGGTTATTATGAACTCGAGCATTTAGCTTATGTTTATCACAAAATACTTAGTTGAATATAGCTAGTTAAAAATGTATTTGCATTTACTGTAAATAGAAAAATATTTATATTCAAGCACAGGAAGGTACTCACTACTCACCCTATCTATTTCAAAATGATTTATCATATTTTTTATATAACAGAGCAGAACAAATCTATTTTAAAGATTGTTGTAGAATTATATAACAAACTTAATCACAGAGCTCCCTGGCAAATTCTTCACAAGATAAAAATTATGTAAGATCACCACAGTTAGGTAACTGTTATCCAAATAAATTTTTCCGAACTGAATTTGCTACTTTCTAATGCATCTAACTTTTTAATTTTATGACCTTTCAATGAATGTATTCTATTTTACAGGTGTGCAACTGTCCCAGGATTGCTCTGCTATGCCTTCAAACATCAGTACTGCCACTGCATTCATACATGTGTAGATTGAGTAGATGCTCCTAATTGTAAGTCATCATCATGTTGATCTCTTGTAGATGTAATTTAAAGTTAATTGATTAATGAGTTATATATATAATTAACTAATTCTAAAACTATTGGTCCAAGATCATGCTTTGGCAACAAATAATCAAAAAAATGTAACTAGCTGCTATTTATAACTAGCTATCGGAATTTTACAACAAATATAGAATCTTAATAGCATGTTTTTTATTGTTTATATCATTATTAAATTATTAATATTGCATCAATACTCATTTTTAGGTACCTCTTCAATTGACCCCAGGAGCTCCATCCTGAAGCTGTCGATGGTTAATGGAAGAAAAAGGGAGAGGCCTCGCTTGGGTTCCAAACTGTTTTGGATTTCTATGTTTATCATTTTTTAACGCTACTTGCAGTTTTAGAGAAAAGCGCTAGGATTATGATCTTGAATTACGATGTTAAATTTTTTAGGTAGACTTCGTTTAGTATCACATGTTCGTTTCCTTTTCCATCCATATGTACAGCCACCGGTGCTTGTGTCCCTTTCAGTCACATTTCTTTGTGTGAAACTTTAATACTTGTATGAAACAAGCTTTTCTGCATCCAAGTGCATTGTCACTAGACTGGTGATAGGTAACATTGTTAATGGAGCCACTTTATTTTCTGAATGTTTCTCAGAGTCGAAGCAGACGTTAAATCCTTCTTTTAAAAATAATAAAGCTGATCATTAAATGATAAATTTCTAGCTCTGTCAATCTGTCTTTTTCTCTATAAAAATTAACTATGATTATTTAATTATGATGAGCTGCCAGAGGTTCTTTTCTGAAACTGTCTGTGGTGAATGGAAGAGAAGGGGGGTGGCGTCCATTGGACCTGAACTGTTGTAATTTGGTTTATAGATTGTTTTTCATATTTTAACGCTACTTGCAGTTTTAGAGGATAACGCTAGGGTTATGCTCTTCAACTACGAGGTCTTAGATTTTGTGTTAGGTAGGCTCGTAGGCTTCATTTACTATCACCTCTTCATTTTCCTCTTCCATCCGTGAGTGCAGCCACCGGTGCTTGTGTTTTTCATCACATTCCTTTGTAAGTGACGGAGGAGCTTTTCTGCATCCATAAGCTTTGTAATAACAGTTGTTTGTATCACTGCTCATGTAACCACTTTCCTTCTTCACTTATGTTTCCAGTCCTTTGTATTTAATTTTCTTTTGACTTTAGTGATATGGCATTTTGTTCTGAAACGGACGTTAAATCCCCTACTAATATAAATTTATTACATTGATTGGTGTCTCTTCAGCACTATACTAGTCTAGTTGCTAACAGTTGACTTATGGTATTTTTCTTAATATACACTTTTTATTATTTAGAGTAGCTTCATACAGTATTAATAATTAGAAGTACAGCATTAATTATTTACATCCTCTTACCATCGTGTATTTGGTTCGTAATTGTAAGTATATATTCTATTCATTTAGTTTATTCTTTTTCATTTGGAATGTTCTCATGCAAACTCCTTCATTATTTGTATTATTATCCTTCATGAAATTTAAAATATATTTATTATAGTTGTGAAATCTTCATCTGTATTGTCGATACTAATAAAAGTAATATCTGTATGAATATCGCCAGATTTATTTCTTCTATCATTACATAATATTATAGAACTAAGGTCTACAATCATTATTCTGCAAACCGCGTACAATTAGGCTCGGTATATTTATATTATTTGGTTTTAATGTTTTTGAAACTCTGTGAGCAACAATAGAGCGAATCACTAACCTGACGCTTAGAAAAAAGATTGTACACTCTTTGTTTTGATTTTAAATTTATGAACAAACAATAAGTTTTCGGCTTTTGTTTAATTAAGATATAACTTGTTTCCTAAAGTATATAAACATTCCTATAATAAGTTTATCCAATTGCATACCTTTACACGAATGATAAATTGTTATAGTATGCCTAGTTGACAATCAAAACAAATGGTGTACATTCTTTTTCTTTAGACCTAAAATTAGTAAGTCTGAAGTAAAAATAGGTATTGTAGAGTTTTTATTATAAAAATAACAAAAATATGTTATCAAATTTCATGCGATTTGCAGCAAGATGATGAGAAGCATCAGCTTCATTGATTAAAACAATAAAAAGATTTGCTTGGAAAGGAACTGTCCATAGGATGTTAAATTCCGAAATCACAGTTTTTTGTTATTTACCAATCTGTAGTTTACCCACACCAATCCTAAAATATACCTAAACATTACAATTAATAAAGTTTATTTTTGGAAATGTGAAATTTGTCCACTGTTAAATAATCAATACAAATACAGTTTCTTTTGCTGTACAGTACAGATTATTGTTTTGAAGTTATTTGTAAATTACTAAAGCAAAAATGACTAGATTGGAACTGACTACTATAGATTAAAAAATATATTTATGTTCACTACCATCATTCTACTAAACATTTAATTCAACTAACCTCTCCTGATATTGTGTGATTAAAACTATAATGCAATGTTAACAATTATTCAAATATATTACTTTATTAAAAACAAGATAATTAAAGACTTGCATATTGAGCAACAGAAAATGAAAATGTAATTTAAAATTTAAATCTTCAGCAAATAAAGATGTTAAGAAGTGCATAAAAATTAATTAGCAGCTTAAAAATACAGCTTTCATGAAATCGAAATTAAAATGAACTGCTATAATTTACAACATCATGTCAATTTAAATTACGTGATTCATATTATTCTTCATAACCTAAGTGATTTGAAGTAATTATTGCAGGCCTCACAAAATTAATGTTTTTATAGTACAATATATCTACCGCTATTCTATAATAAAAATTGGAAACATATTAAAATCCATAAAAATTGTAGAGTCTAATAAAGAACATAAAAATGAACAAGGTTAATACTTGAGTCTACCCTCGCTCCGTTTTCTATGCAAAGAGATGCGGTTAAGAGACTCTTGTTTGCTGCTAACTCCAACCGTTTTAAGTGAGTGTTAAGCGCTTAGCACATCAAGATTGTAACCGTTTTCACTGGTGCTAAGCGCTTAAGAGACTTTACCTTGAGCAACCCGATTTTTGCGGTTAAGAGACTTTGGCTTGTGGCCCTTCAATTCATAGTACGTCCTTACTAGTTTATTAGTAAAGGTATTGTGTACGAATGTACATGGTTAGATAATTTGCAAACGTTATTAGTATAACGTACGCTCTAAATTTATAACTTGATTTACGGTGGTCCGAACAACTCCTACCAACCATTTATTGTTGCCAAAACAATTCTGTATTTTCATTACGCTGCTCTAATCAAATTCCAAACAAGTTTTCTCGGGACGTTGCTGCTTGCTATCCAATATAGATATACGTGTTTATTTTCTCTTTCTGCCATTCGATCTGTGGAATATTTTGTTTGTGAATGAAATAGAAACGGAAATACAAATGGCCAATAAATTGAACAATAGTGAGTGAAACCCCCATGTATTTCATAGAAACGTTTTGAAGATGAAATTGATACTCTTCGGCTAGTGCACTGGGACATTAGGTAGAAATATTAAATATAAACGAAAATGATCTCATTCGCAAAGGAAATATGATAATTATTACATACCACGTGATTAAGATAATGAACAGTAATCTACAATAATAATAGTTATCACTTTCTAACTGAAAAAAAAACATTTATTTAGTAATGATAAAATAGATATAGCTAATAGAAAAAAATATGAATCAGCATCATATATATCTGAAATAGCAATGATGATCTCCATATATTTCCAAAAGAGAATGAATCCAGGGAATTTATAAGGATTCTTCGCTGGAAATTTCACATAGTTTCACATCTACAGGAATTTCAGAACATTAAAACATTTTATTGAGTATATAATTTCAAACTGTCGTCTTTAGCATCTCATTAAATTCAGTTTGAGGAAACTGTTGTAAGGAAATTGAGTTATGTTGCTAATTTCCCTCAAGTGTAATTTTTGTAGAAAGAAAGAGCCCAAAGAAATTAGTTCATTTGTTTTCAAGATTTTTATCAGCATAGGAGTGCACGTAATTAGTACGTATTAAGTTTTGAAACTTTTCTCTGGACAACGGATTGCATATTATTTTCGCTATTTGATTGTAGTGTCTTTCAATGCTGATTTCTTAAAAATAGTGTAGTATTGAAACTACCTGAAAATAAATCTTTGAAATGAGTTGATATTAGGTCAGTTTCTTCATATTTGTTAACTGTAATTAATTGGCAGATAAAAGGAAATAATTTGTCAATGTTATTTTAATTACACACGGACTAGTTCGAAGAAAATTTAGATTAACATATAATATTTATTATTGAGATATTAATTCGGTTATAATTTCTAATATTTATGCTAAAGACATTACTTTTCCAATAAAAAGAAAGATGAAATCTTTACAGAAGAGAAAATACCTTCAGGAACTACGAATGAGGTCTGTGAGGCCCTCGCGGCTGTGAGGATTTTGAAGGTATTCCTTCTCTGGATTGCAAGAGTCATTTGCTGTTGGAATTCAATAGACTCCATTTGTTCTTTCGTTGTCTCAACAAAGCTTCTACTATTGCATTTTATGATTGTGGAGGTCAAACAGGCGTACGCTCTTGTTGTTTCTATAGGAATTGGCTCTAATATGTAAGCATCACCAAGGGCGGAGTATTTCTGACGTTAACGGTTCTTCGCAACCCCGGCAGCTGATCCTCAACCGCTCTTTCTAATTGCCTGTTCAATTTTATTAGGTCAGTAAAACTGTAAATTTTACTATAACATCGAGCCAATTTGGGACAATAGAATTGACTCTTTAATCATAGAATGAATATGAATTTGTGAACAGAACCAATGAAATACTGTGAAATGGAAGTCATTTAGTATATCTAAAATCTATTCCTATAATTCATTCACAAACTCCATTTAAAGTTTTCCCATTGTACCATCATATTAATAATTTATTTAACAGATTTCTAGAGTATATTAATCCGTCTCTTTTTTTATTATGTTCGTTGATTAAAACATAAATACACTAATAATGAGTTCACAGCAAATGGTGAGTCAGTAGTAATCTATTTTAGAGATTCATATTCATTTTGAGCCAGTATTGCCCTTGTTCAATAGGAAATTCTTCAAAAGTAGGGATTTCAAAATATAATAATTAGTTATTAGGATTGTTATAATGATTAATGTATTATTACTCAATTATTGTCTAATTATTATTATTGGAATGATCGTAATTTTTGGTCATTATATTATTAAAAATATTTGAAGGTCCACTCCATTCTAAATTAAAAAAAAATTGTTATTGCTTTAAATATGTAGAGCTAAGTTTATATAACATATCACAGTAAGCAGAATTTAATTCGATCGAGTATTCTGTTCACAATTAACTATATAAACTGCGTCCATCACTTTATTGCAGATCACTATTTTGTGAATAATTTCAATAATATTGATCGCACATTAGTGAAACTTTGGTCACTGGAAGATTGCTTCTATGTTAGTTTCTTACTGAAATATTTTTTGAATCCATTTGAAAATTGGAAAGTTATGAACGTTTATGTATTTTGAAGGCATTTTAACTGCCCATCGTTTTATTGCAGCTCTGTGAAAAAGCCAAAAAATGGGCGATTAACTTCTACCGAGAGGGTAAAAATTGTAGCAGGTCCTGCAGAAAGGATGACTCTTCTATATTTAGCTTTATAACTTGGAAAGGATTAGAGAACAATAGTTTATTTTGTGGAATATCCCGACACAAACCCAAGGAGAGATGAGGGTAAGAGAAAAAGAATTTCCCCTCGAAATATGTGAAAAATACGCAGGCAGGTCATAAGAAAGCTAAATGATACTAGTGCCTCCATTTTTGACAAGGCTGTCATTGATCTTACGTCAAAACAGTCCTGATGTAATGTCTCAAATGAAACGGTCAGAAATGCTAAATGGGGTTTAAGACCAGAGAACAGGGCAATCAAGTCATGTGAGTCTCTCACTTGATGCCCAGAGATGTGAGGAAAGAAGTTGTAACCCTTCAAGCATAAGATTGTTCGAAGTAATACAAGAAAATCATCTTTTGCCAACGAGATAATTGCAAACTATTAGGCCAAGGGAACAAGTACTCAACAAAAGAGGCAATGTGGGATTGGATTGTTAGGTTTACAACCTCTGGTACTCGGAGAGGGCCAATTAACGTTTCAACAATGATGCCCGCTTAAAACATAAAGCCACAGCAACTTTGTTGACGACGAAACCAGTGTGGATAAACAGCTCCAGTAGGATCCAAACTTAAACCCATCCATCCAGACAATCAAGTGTGGCTCTTTCCTCATCTGTTAAAAGAACAAGTAGGAAGTTTGTTTCCATGTAATTCTTTGTACATCGATTGCCTTTTTCCTTATGGGTCTTGTCCATAGGAGGCCTGGATATGGGCTCAACGTTCCTTGTCGTCTCATTTAAGACACTGTTTGGACGAATAACCAATGACAGCCTCGTCGAAAATTGAGGCACTAGTGTTATTTGGCTGCCTTATAACCTGCCTGGGTAGTTTTTGCATATTTCGAGGGGGAAAAGCTTCTCCTCGTACCCTCATCTCTCCTTGGGTTGGTGTCGGGATTTTCCACAATAGGAACTATGTTTCTCTTATCCCACCCACATTCATTAGCTAAATATAGAAGAATCATCCCTTCTGCAGGACCTGCTACAATTTTTACCCTCTCGGTAGAAGTTAATCACAAATTTCTTGGCCTTTTCACATAGCTGCAATAAAGCGATGGTCAGTTGAAATGCCTTCAAAATACATAAACGTTCATAAATCTCCAATTTTCTCATGGATTCAAAAAATATTTCAGCAAGATACTAACATAGAAGCAATCTTCCAGTGACCAAAGTTTCACTACTGTACGATCAATATTATTAAAATTAGTCACAAAATAGTGATCTGCAATAAAGTGATGGACGCAGTTAAAGTAATATTCACATTTCAATTTTTTCATTCTGAGAATAATAAGAAGATAAAGGCCCCATAATTGAGTAGGTATGTTCATTCGTATATACATAGTAAATACCTATTCAAATGCAGTGTTTTAAAATGAACAGTTCTTTAGATGGGAAAAATGTTATCATATATGAATACTATTAGTAAGAAATACTTAATTAGGTACTTGGATTCGTTAAAAGGATTCAATATCTTGAAATCAGCTTTGTTATTTTTTTGGATTTGTCGGATCTAGTATCCTTATCGCACAAAGGGCTGTTTCTTCGCTTGAAATTCAGAGATTTAGTAGAAAGAACGGAAAATATCCTAAATTAGATATTATAATAAAACTATAGAACCAAATTTGAAATGGTTTGTAGTTTTATAATCAGTTACCTTAGTTCTAATGGATAGAATAATAAACAAAATAGAGTGGAGGGGACCTTCAAATCATACAATGTACACAATACAGGTCTGCCTCGCTTAAATTACCAAAATCATGACTCAAAACTATTACAAATAGTAATAAGTAAATAGTTAAATAGGATTTTGTTGCTATTTTCTTAAAAAACATTTTTAGTTGACGAAAGTTATGTTATTAAAATTCACCTATACTCAGTATAGGTGAATCATTATACTTATAAAATTGTATACATATAATTTCAGTATATTGATCAAACAGTAATTTTATGCAGCATAAAATAATTTTGGTATTAGAGAGTAAGTTCCGATTTATCGGCCAATAACTTTGAAGTTACCTACTTAGGTAAAGCCAATGTCCCTGATACCTGCAGTTATCATGCGACCAATTAAATTTATATTTAATACCAATTATTGATATATTTTTTCTTTCATTTCCAAAAATTTGAAACCATCCGAAAACTAAGAACTACCAATATGATTCTTTTTCGACATCTTGGAAATATTCCCGCAATATTTTCCACAATTATCACCATCAACCGATATTATTGATTCCCATGATAATCTGGGACTGACAATACAAATCCCATTTTCAGTGGAAACAAACAAATGTGAAATCTCTTTACATGATTCACATATAATACGTTCCTATAAACCCGATCAGGCAATTTATTTGACAAAAACCTTAATTAAGACCATTACACGACCAATTGCTGTTCCTTACTAGCAACCACATCTAGTTTTAATTATAACTAAAACCAGATTAATCTAAATGGCAAAATTAAAGAAAATAATTTTATTGTGTAAATAGTTTTTTTTTAACTTTCTAATAGTGTGTGCAAAATATCAGAGCTCTCATGTTACTCTAACCCCCTTGGGAGAGGGAGAAAGGGAAAAGGGGACCGGGGGGTAAGGAGTCAATATGCACACAGAAAAATTTTTCTTTCTCCCGAAGAAAAAAGTCACTTTATATATGCATTAATTAATTATTTTCTTTCTGGTAAAGAAATGTTCTAGTTTTGGGACAAATAAAATTTATATTCACATATAAGATTTCTTTTCTTTGAGTCAAATAAAAAATACGATTTAAATTTTAGAATTTTCTTTGTAACAAATAAAATTAGTCATTTATTTCAAATCTAGGAGTGGTTTAGGAGAAATATATTATTTCTTCTCCATAAAGAAAACTTTTCATTGAATAGAATAAATGTTTTCTTTGCAATAAATGTATCTTTCTTTAGTATAAATGCATCAAAGATTTAATATAAAGTAATATTTATTTAAACCAATGAATTAGTACCTTTATTTATAATATAAATATTCTTTACATATAATAGAGCTTTCTTTCACTCTAATATAATGTATATTTATTAAAAAGTAATAATTTCTTTTATACTAACAAACTGGTTCTTCTTTCTAAAGACTTACATGCATTGCAATAAATATTTCTTTCTTTGAAGATAGTTTTGTAGATAGATTGGGGACGAAATAACATAAATGAAGTTTTATATGCAATATATTGAAATAATATAGCAATGAAATTACACTCAGCAGAAGCATGAGATCTTCTTCCCATTCAGAAGATGTATGTCTCCACACATTCACCCTATTCTTGATCTCCTACAGGTATAGGTGAAGCATACCTCCAGAATATATGAACTTGATATTCATCATCTGTAGAAAAAAAATCACTTTAAATTAACTGTTTCATATAACATATACAATAATAGATCCTAATGTATTGAATAAGTTGGCTTAGGTATAGGTAGCTATAACACACCTGAACAGTTGATCAGAAATTTTTGTGTCCTCTTAGAAACTTTTATCCTTTTCAAGACTTTAGAATAAAGTTCAGTGCACTTTCTCCCAATTGTGTGAATATGGTCAGTCTTTTATCTGTAGATATAATGCAGTGAAGTTCCACCTGAAAATAAAATTAAAGGTTTAAACAAAGTTAACTTCATTTCATATAATTTAAAGACATTTACTGCATCAAACATTAAATTTCAGGACTCAGGCAACTTAATTAATTTAAAAGAAATTGAAAACAAATGAATTATTTCACTATTTGTTAAAGAGGTTTTTAAAATATCCCATATTCTGCAGAGGACTGAGAGGAAATATAAGTTATATAACTATCTCAATTGTGACAATTTCCCCAACTAATAGAGTATGAGAATCCTAGCCAAGTAATTGCCAATAATTTGGTTAGGATAAATAAATTTGGAGAGCTACTCTGCATCAGCATCAGTGTGATATTTAACTATTATCATTGAATTTTGATTTTGGGAGCTGATGATTCCAATATTAATCATATAAACACAAAAAAGTAATCTCTGCGATTGTGAACACTTTACCAGTTTCAACAGATTGGCTTAGAAATTCCTAAGAATTAGGTATCTTCAAATTTTCAAATATGAATTAGATCTTATCAAATCATTAATAGCCTTATAAGTAGCTATTAGGTAGAAGTTTAGGAGCAATAGGTAATATAATTTATATTGATTCAATAGTAAATAGTTTTTTTCCTTTCTACACATATCCACCCATTTTTAATACAAAATTTTATTTTTTATAGGTAACTTGGGAGCTAAAATAATGAATTTCAGATTTTTTAAATTATCACTAAGTTTAGAAATATATTACCCTACTCTGAATAATGTGACCGCATGACTTTTGGTGATTTAAATTTGTGATAGTTACTCTCAGATGAAAATTCAAAAATTATCACTGATTATCTCTCTGAAATTTTGAGTATATAAAAATTCCTTCAGCTAAATTAATAGTAACATAGGATTCAATTAAAGATATTCTTCAATGGTTCTAAAATATCCCTAAGATATTGTTTAGGTTCACCTCAGAAACTCTTTGAAAAATGTTCCATATTTTGCAGACTGGCACTTTGAAACACTGGAGCCACAATCTTAACTGAACTCTAGTTAGCCTAAGTTAGATAGTTAACAAACTTTAAGTCATTACATACAATATATTGAATAATTGATAGTACTTCTAGTTAAGGTAAACATTACAATAGGAACAAATAGCGATTAAGTATAGGTAGCTTAGGTTAGGTAAATATACAATAAGAGTAGGTAGGGCTGGGATATAAAACTACCTACCTAACTTATTTCAGGCGCAGTGAGATAGATTTTCAGTTAAGTTGTAACTTACGTTAGCCTAGTTCATTACTAAAGGGTAATGAAAGGAAGAAATCACCTATGAAATAGCATTTAAATTTCTCAAGTAAATAGGTAGCAGGACACTGTGAACCTATGAATACCTAGTTAACAGTATTAACATTTATAATTAATGGAAAAATGCTGACTAAGTTCTAAAAACTATGCTTTGCCAACTAATAATTCAGTATAATTATATAAATAAATAAAAATATCTAATATATATACGAAAGGATTCATAACTGAGCAACTAACTGAGAACCTACCTTGATCACTTCAAAGAACTTAATGATATGACGCTCACTTCAGAAAAGCCCGCGAAAATTTCAAAGCAATATTTCGATTTGAGACAATAACAGAACAGATTTGTAACAAAGAAATATTCTACTCATCAGTGAAAAGCTTTAAGAGAAATAAATAAAAGGTTAATAGGAAAGAAATATGCATCAAAATGCATCCAAAGAAAGCTACTTTCTTTAATTTAAAGCTCTAGTAACACTTTCAACCAAAGAAAATAAATTAAAGAAGATAGTTTTTCTTTAAAATATGCTTCGATTTCTCTGTGTGTGTACTCTAAAAACCAACTCTCAGCCAATTATAATTCGTAATAATTAATTATCTCACTATATCTGGTATCTAACGTGCACTAATCAGATGCACACAGGTATGCCCCTCAGTTACACACAGCCCACAGGTATGCACAGGTATGCCCCTCAGTTACCCGCAAACCTTCAAAGAAGTCGTATGCAGCGTGTCAGATTATCAAACTTTGAATGGGATTTTCTATTAGTTCAGAGATCTAAAAATCTTGTAATTCAAAAGCCTAAGGCGTTTACGATTTTGAAGCTACGGAAGAGTTTTATTTAATTTTCGAATTATTTTTCAGAATATTGAATTTTGAAATTTATATTTTTCAATTTTTTTTCTTTTCACTAAAAATTTCAATAATTCGAAAACCAATTCGAAAAAAAAAAAACGCTTCTACAGTTTGTAGAGAATCTTGTGGAGAATCGAATGCAAAAAACCATAATGTCATAGCTACAAAATTGTAGTATCCATTTATTAATTTACACACTGTTCGAAATTTGTTCGAAATTCGAATAACTCGTTTTCTATGGGTCGAATCGAAAAAATGACACAAAAACATCTTAGAATTCATTTTATATATGTGTACAAAGTTTCACAACCGTAGCTTCAATAATAAAATACTTTTCAAAATCTGGGAACGGTGCCCTTAACAAATATATACTTAGTTATATCATAGTAACAAAAAGTTTTTTCAACTAACTTTAGAGTGAAACAAACTTTTTTATGATAGTGTATCTGAACATTACATCTGATTAGAGTTAACAAATGTTCGAAAATGTAAGCTGTAAACGAATATGATGTAGTCTTCTTATTTCTGGTCGTATACTATACATGGCTGATGGAGGTAACAATACGGTGAATACAAATTGAACGATGTGCTAAATTGAATGCTAGTGCCATTTGTGGTAATAAACTCCGACTGTCACCAGCATAACTTGTATATCGGAAGAGAATGTTGTGGAAATATCGTGGGAAGATTCTTTTGTTTCCTGGCATATACATTATATATATAGTTGTTTTTTTACAAAAATAATTTGCATCATCTGGAATTGAAAAATAAGACGAGATGTAGCTATATTGTATTATATATCTGTAGATAAATATACTTCTTATAAATATAATTCTAATAATTTGATACAATAATATACGGTGTATACTGTATAATATTCCCAATATCCAAATATTTGTGTTAATGAGATGCAATAGTCTGAATATCATACTCTGTTCCATACTAAATTACTCCTCTTGTTTAGAATATCATACCTTGAAGTTAAATTTCACGGCATCTTATAATTCTCGATTTTAGAAATATTACTTCTTAATAATTTCAAATGAATATGTTTTCCTCATAAACAAACAGCTCGTTAATGAAAATATTTGATTAATTTATTCATTTTAATTTACAAACTGATCAAAAGGGAATATAATAGCAATAAAGTATTTGTATTAAATATTTTACCGGAAACAAATTATATTTATGTGTTGCTTTACAGATATATTTAGTCATCTTCAATATAACGATTTAAGATTAATTTATCGATAAAGTAAAATTGACAAGCCTAGTTCCTACCTGGTAGCCCTAAGTGTCTTGTGGTGCATAATTGGAACTGGCTGATGATTTACTGTGATTAATATCTGTGCATTTTATATTTCTGCCACATTTTACCTCCTAACTCTTGTATCACATCAAAGTGTGACGTAAGGACATGTCATTCATACGTTCCTGTGACCACCAAGTCTGAGGAGTGAAGGTAAGGACAATAAATAACACGAATAGCTTCCTTTGTTCATCAACAATGGACATTAATTATGCCTATAAGAAAGGAACAGGAGCTCACAATATTCTATACCAATTATCTTGATTAAATTAGGGTCTGTAACAAGTCTGAGAGTTACTTGAAAAGGTACACTTTAGTATATTCTCCTGAACGAAGTAAAAGTTATTTATTATATTTTGCAGATAAATCTTAAAAGAATATATTTATAATTTAAAAAAAAATTGTATGTATTATAATATTCGCAATTTTTACTATATTTATTTTAAAAAGAGATGAGATATTATATACAAATAATAAAATCAATCGAAAAAAATTTGTAGAAACAATAATTATTACTACTTTATGATATCTAATTAAAGTGCCATTTTACCTCTCATAAATAAGTTGAGTGAAACATTCGCTAATTAATTATAAGAGTAGAACACTCTCCTATAAAAACTTTATATTCTCTCACTTTGCTGCATCACTGGTTAACGAAATTGATAGTAAAAATAAGAGTCAATGCTTTGGATCAAAAAATCGATTTAAAGCATGGTAAAAGTATAAAAACAGGTATAACTTTACGGGAATGATGCTTTATGTTTAACGTAGTGTTGGTTTGTAAAAATCTATTCAATAGTAACATCATTTCACTTCAAAGCCTAAACAGAAAATAGCGACCGAATTGTTTGCGTGGTGGATGATCTCGAGTCATATTATGAAATCTAGGAACACGCAACGGATTTTCTTACTATATATTTATTAGATACAACCAATTTTCATTTATTTGACGGCTCTAAAATGAACACTGATTATTTATAAAGTAATGAAAGCGTTTATGATATAAAATGCGTAATAGGCTAAATATTTGAAATAATTTTTCTCTTGAAATTTAAAATGGCATACATATGAATAATGTTGACCCAATTATTAACATAAACTTCGAATTTAAAGCATTTTTTACTTTAAATATTCACCAAATGAATCAAATGTTCAATGATAATCTAATAAATATTTGAATGCTGTGTCATAAGTAAATTAATGTTAGTAACGTCAAATGGGAGTACAAAATGTTTTTTTTAATTCATTAATGATGAAATGAACATTTCAGTTAAATACTAGTTTTCATATAACACAAATCAATATTTAAAATTGTACTATAAATACTATATCAAAAATATCATAGATATGATTTAGCTGAACACTTATAAGTTTCTGAGTTGTCCATGTGCTTCATTTTCACTAAATAAGTTTTGTAATACAATCGTGATAATCATGATATCATAATATACAATGCAATAACAACATTAGTAACTAAAAGAAAATTTGTATACATTATTAATTACAACCGATATTTATTTTCTCTATTAAAATTATTATTGGTTATTTCTTGTTTCCAGAAGCAATTTCATGCTCCATCAGTTTGCATTTAGGTACAACTCTATTGGAAAATCTTCCATTGCATCAATCGCTGGAAATGGAACAGCTTCATTCCTGGTATTCTGGAAAAGGAATAAACAAATTCAAATCATTCATGAATATCAACATTGCAGTCTTGATTCGATTGAGAAATAGTTGGAACTGCTTTGTTGGGAGAAATGAAACAAAATGAATTGAATAGATATTATAATAGATATTTTTCATTGTTCAGAACATGGTTTGAAAATCATAAAAAAAAAAATATTATATTTTTAATTGATAAATCACTCTTGTTACCCCTTTCATCAAATCGCTTCTTTTCCTTCATCCTATCATTTCATAATATTGTTCATATTTTATTGTAAATCGAAAGAGAGATCTCATAATGTAGACTGTATTCTTTGTATAGTCTTGTAGAATGAATCTTACCATTACGCTTGGTTACATTCACTTCCTTTGTGGGTTCAGAAGATGAACACTGAACATTGAACAGTTGTAAACATTTATTCCTGCTGATATATAACCCTTAATCTTTGTTTCAATAATTATTTTACATTGTACAAGCCTTCTTGAGGTGAATAAGTCATTTATTTCTGAGAAAATTAGAGCGGTTCAAGTTTAAGAATTAACCCTTTACAGAGCAAGTGATCATATATGATAACTTAAATTCACACTAAAGAAAACGTCACTGCACTCAGTGTATGTTGTTCACAAGTGAGACATACACATCCAACCAATCACAGTATTCAGGGCTATCCCGTGATACCTCACAATTCATTTTAAATGGCACAGGGATAGAATGGGGTGGACTTGAATTTTCACTCTGTAACCGCACATCAAAATTGGTTGTGCAGAGTATTTTTTTGTGTGAGTTCTCTCACCCTATGGAATATATTTATCATATCCTATACCACATATATGTGACCATATATGGCCAACTGGCCTGATAAAAGCATTATTGTAAGTGATCATATATGATCACTCGGGTCAAATAGTGATAACTTTATTGTTTTGATATTTTTTAATTTTATATAATATTAGCATAAAATGTTGAATGATATACCTGGTTAAATGTGAGAGCTATTATGAAAGTATCATAGCATATTTCTTGTATTGAACACTGCACTCAGTTCTCTTTTGGCACTCAGAGCGGCACTCATGCCCAACAGGGAAACGATGTTTTTTTTTTCTTCCAAAGAAAACTTAGAGTTTTTAGCCCTGACTTCTTAAGAAATTACAAGGATAACATAGAAGAAGATGTTCAACTAATTGAAGAACAGTATACATATTTGTAATGACCTTGATACTTGGATAGTATATTTTAATCATTAATAAGGTATTTTTTGTTTATTGTTACAGTACTGTCAGTGTTTGATTTTTTACCTCTTTCTCTTTTTATCTACTTCAGTTATTATTATATATTTTATACGATTGTCTAGGGACACTCTAACACTGGTAATAATTTGTGCCATCATTTTTAAGTCCCTTATTTAACAAATTTGGTAGCCATTGTCATTTATCCTGTGATTTTACGAGTTACATATTATTACTTATGTAAAATAATTGATTTATGTTTTTATTATGTATTAATTTTACATGAAGAAAATGAAATAATTTACCATTTATTAATTCCTTTTAATGCAAATTTCAAATCGACTTCCAATATTTATGTGCGAAAATATGTACCATTTACGTACCTTGATAAAATATACCACCACATTACAATTACTCAGTATCCCATGCAATTTAAAAGAAAAACGAGAAAGAAAATGGTAGAGGCACTTAGATTCCATCTTTCGGCACTGAAAAACACGATGTGTACCCAATTTATCAAATTTCCATGAAAAATACACGAAAAATGGAAAAATGCACATGAATAAAAGTGTCTTAGAAAAGAATTCTGTATACATATTAGTAATCGAACATTCGTATTTAACTTCATTTCTTAATTGGCCCTATAAAGGGTTAATGAACGAATACTATTTTCAGACCTAATCAAATATGTTCTCAACGTTTCCAACGTAGGGATTTTCTGTGTAAAATTTATGCTGCACTGCTACAACATGATAAACAGTATTCATTGATAAAAATATATTTCATGATGAAAAATAATAAATAGAATGATATTCAAAGGTATTATTCGTATTTGCTTCGAACTCATTTTTTACTATGATTCTAGGGACTATTATACAACATTTTATTTTTCAAACATTTATAATATTGATGCCAGTTTCTGTAACTGGGAATCCAGTCCCCAAGTTTGAATATCACATTGTGTGTCTTTCTGGAATGTCTCACATGTCATGAATTGACGATGAGCTCTACTAGCAAGAAGATATTTCGAATGACAACATTTACATAGCAATTAAAATTGAATTCAATGCAATAATTTATTCTTATTTGAAAGCTGTGAGATATAACTTCAATCCAACTTCCACATTTTCATGAATAAAACAAAAAGTATTTAGTTAATTGTTATACTAATATTTATTTACCTACTCTTTTAGGGTTTCTTAAAAAAAAGTATCCGATTTTAAATTGTTGCAATTTGTTAAATATTTTTGTTAGAAGATTGAATCAGGTTTCATTTTATTGATGAGAATCCCAATTACTATTTCATTATAAATTTAGTATTACATTACCACCAGACTCAATACACTTACTAAGCGGAAAACGTTTTTTTTTTCTACTAGCATGAGTAGCCGAAAAAATGTATCAATAATTGCTTTAAATAATGGCTGTAATTTGTAAATTATTACAATTACATTACTGAAATTGGTTGCATTTAAAAGAAGAGGATTTCGAATTTAATTTGATATCATTTATACGTAAAGAGGATATATTAACACAACTATAGAGCTTCAGTTTCATAAGCAGTTTATTATCCCAAGAAAGGCACAATTTTTAACAATGGAATAGAAAAATATTATCCTTGTAGAGATGTTTTGAAATGGATCCATGATGACTACAACTGCCTAAGTACAAATTTTGGCAAGATTTGGAAGACTATTGTGTAAAATAATAGTTAATTTTAATTTCGTTACGTTTTATGTCCATGGTACAGTTTATAAATCAAATTAAAGAAATTCAGGCCATGAAAAAACAGACAGAGCAGAAACATCATTGACATGATTAGATGGAGAAAAATTTATATGTTGATACATAAATAAAAAAACTAATGTTCAATTATTATGAACATGTCATAAACCACATATTTTTGCAACCATTTTATATTGAATACCATCAGAACTCATGTTGATATATACTCTATAAAGATTATGGAAAACAAAGGTTTTTTGTCATGATTGGATTGTTAATGCTAAATTTTTTATGAAATAAAACTTGGAATTCTTATCTATTATATGGAAACAGTTCAATATTCTGGCAATAATAGTTTATACATTACAGTCCTCTAAAATTGGCTACCCTGTACAGTGTACAGTGTACATTTAACAATGAAAAAATATTTGAGAATGAAAGAAGACAAGAAGAAAGTAAGGAATTTGCCGATTATATTAATATTTCTCATACAGGGTGTGGCAAAAGTCAGGTACTACATTTAAAAATCAATTATGCAAAAACTAAGAGAGATAGAATCGTTTAGTTAATTTTAAACAAACGAGGAGATTTTAAAGTTTTTATTTAAATATAGAATCTTTTAACTGTGTACCTTTAGCGTTTATGCACATACGCATCCTTTCAACCACCGAATCCGTCACTTTTCTTAAAATATCAGGAGTAATGTTCCGGATTTCTTGAACAATGTTCGCTTTCAGTTCTTCCAAATTATGAGGCCTATTGATGTAAACTTTCTGCTTCAAATATCCCCATAAAAAGATATCTAGAGGTGTCAAATCAGGAGATCTAGGTGACCAAGGAACAGGACCAAAACGGGAAATCAATCGATTTGAGAAAAGTGTGTTAAGAAGTTCAAGTGATTCCTTTGCTGTGAGTGCTGTGGCATCGTCTTGTTGGAACCTCATATCGTTTAAATTCATATCTTGGATATCTGGAAATTAAACATTCTTGAATGCATTTTTGATATGATGCTCCCTTAATAGTCTCCGTTTTCCCGTTCCCATCCTCAAAGAAATATGGACCGATGATCTTGTTGCATGTCATACCGCACCAGACAGTAACCTTTTGAGGATGAAGTGTGAGTGCTGGTTCGAGACCAAGTCAAACGTACACGTACAAATGTAAATTATGCAAGGAAATATTAATTTTGGTATTCTTATTCCTATATCCTTCCTCTATTCAAGATATCCAGGGAATATTCCCTGCATATTTGACCCCCTCGATATAGAAGAAATATCCCCTCACTATCATAATTTTATTCCCTTGTTATCGAGGGAATAATAATTTCGGTATTCCTTGCCATTCCCTTGTAATCGAGGGAATATTCCGTGGATAATATATTTAACCCTAGTTCACTGAACATGGGTCCAATACACCCTAACAGTGTCGCATGATATGAAAAACTTCATGTTGAAGTGCAGCTCAGCCGTGCGGTTCCCAATAGCTTCAGTATGTGTCGAGACATGGTGAGGGTGTGTTGTGAAAATTTGCTCCGTTAGCTCGTTGTGGTTCTATTGTGGTGTTTGGGTATGGTGGACCCATGTTCAGTGACGCAATCATTTTATTTTCTGGGTGCAATAGACCCAAGATCAGTGAATGTGCAATATGGTGTAGAAACAAGTGCATATAATTATATGTAATTAGTGTTGATTGGGAAACGAATGCTCGACCTATAGAACTATTAGTGATCCCAGTGCATGTTTATTGTTTTGTTAAGAGGCACTGACACTTTTGATCAGATGTGCGCCCATTTCATCTGCAGCAGGAAAACCAACAGATGGCCCATGTGCATGTTCTTTGGCATTGTAAATGCTACCGTAGTCAATTCTTTCCTGATATATCGAGAAAACACGACCAAAGAACATCCCGGTATCAAGATCCAAATGAAAAACTTCATGAGTGACTTGGCTCTAAGTATGATCAGGCCCTCAAGTGAAGAACGCATTAGTACGCAAACCTTAGCCCGACATATAAAGCAATCGATCAGTCAAGTTTGCTCCATCAATCTCTCTTCCACTGGGGCAGCTGTAGGGTCTTCAGCAGCTGAGATGAAGGAGTCCCCGCGAAGATGCTCCCTGTGTGAGGCCGAAACTGACAGAAAGACACGCTTCCGTTGTCATTCCTGCAAAGTACCTGTTTGCCTGCATCACTACTACCCACTGTGTCCCTACTGTGTGTAAATTTCAAGTAAGTACGAATAGAGTCATGCTGTTGTATATATTTTACGAATATTTAATTAACTACTAATCCACTGAACAGTGAACATGGGTGCGTTAAACCCAAACAAATACCCTTTAACACTGAACATGGGTCTATTGGACCCATTTTTTACACGTCTGTTTCTTATACTCTGACACTAATATTTCAGATGATGGTACCGTGGGAGGCAAGCCACAGTATTTAAGATCATCAATGAAGATCGTAAAGGAAATCGGCGGTCCAGTTTTTCTTATGAATTGGAAAATAAAAGAATTTCAAAAAATCTTTTTTCTCAATAACCTTTTTCAATTACAAAATGTATACATATAGAATGATCATACTTATGTGGCAATTATATCAATTACTGGAGAAAACATTGAATTTATGTTCTGTAGTAAAATTACATTGAAAAGTGTATAATTGAAATTTTGTATAAATTTTTAATTCTCGGGTGCAGTAGACCCATGTTCAGTGAATTAAGGACACGGATTGATGTTCAGTGGATTAAGGACACGGATTGATGTTCAGTGGATTAAGGACACGGATTGATGTTCAGTGAATTAGGGTTAAATCCCATCATTAATCCACCGATATCATTTGGGGAAATCTCAATATCGCAAAAACGTCAAAATAGGGCTTCCCCTCGATAATGCTGGGGTTATCGAAGGAATAATTCCAGCGAATTCCCCCGGAATACCCCGAGGATAGTTTTTTGTTACCTGGGCTACTGATCTATCATATCAATTGGACTTGCTTCTTAACATTTTGGTCACATTTTAAGCATGTAAATAATCTTAATTGATAATGGAATATCATATCGATTAATTTGCTAATTAATGAGTACCTAGTATTCTAATTTTATGTATTAAGATGTTTTATATTATGCAAATTAACTGTGAATACCTAATAAGTGAAGTTTTTTGTTCTCTTACTAGAAATACATAAATCTGAGTATTTCAAACAACACCTAATACCACATTAACATATTGGTAATTCATGAAGTTGTTTTTAAATAGTAACATAGTTCTGAAATATTGCATTGATATCAAAGATATGTAACATACAGCACATGACCTTCAATGAATTCGAAAATTAATTAAATGAGAGAGAATGGTGAGATGGATGAAATATAATAATGACACACACCAACACTATGAGACGTAGTGTGCCATACACAGTCAAAATTATTTGTAATTTCGGTTACATATCAATAATTTCAAAAATGGTAAAAGAAATTAAGAAAGTCAATAGCAAACTGGTGGAAGCTTTCTCGGTATCAATTAGCAACACGATAGCCCAGTAGCAATGATGAATACGACGGAAATGAATGTTTATGAATTATAAATCAATGTCCAATGAGCTGAAATAAATAGAAATGTGTATTGTTATTTACTAAGTAATTTAAGTTAATGTACCAAACAAGAAAATATTCTAGTTTCATGTCCAAATTATTCATGTCCAAAGGTTCAAACATTTCTTGAAGCTCCTTCTGTTGCTACCAAAAATTTATTGCGTAAACACTGTACAGTGTACAAGCCTTCAAAAAGACCATGAAAATCAATAGCGGTCTGTCGTAAAAGTCTCGCACCTCATCAAATTCATGGTAATTCTACAAGATGTTACGAAGAATGGCAGCGTTCTATATCTATGAAAGTTTATGTTGCTTTTATAGCTTTTACATATATGCGATACATTTCTATAACGAGGAATATTTTAAACGAAGAACGGAAGAGCTGACGGGTTTCCTCTCTGGTATCATTTGCTCCATTGAGACAAACCTTCAGTGGACGTGAGAGAAATATCAGAGAGGCAAGGAGATGAAAGCGATGAATTGAAGACATTTCTCTGTGAATAAAAGTGTATGTGTTTATATTTCAGAAATCAGTTTCAGTAAGAAGAAGCTTCAATGTAAAACTAATTCGAAAACAAAATCATAACATGAAAGATATAATATCGATACTTTCGATTTAAAGAGAGTATACAAAAGAGATTCTCTTTTCAGCACTAACTTATTTTACAAAAACTTACCTCCTTTGGATACACTGAAACTGTTCAACATATCTCATATATTGTGAAGCAGATTACTTCGAACGAATCACTGACTTATTTTCTTTCTATACGCGATTCAGTCGCGCAAAGAGTCGGTTAAATTTCAAACTTCCAGAGATTTTTGTGAATAAACAGAGAAAAATGAAGCTAAAAATATGAAACAATTGTGAAGAAACTTGATACAAAGATTGTAAGATGCAATATATTTTCCTAATATTAAATAAAGTGAGATTGGGGGAGAAATTTTAAATTGAAAAAGTGGTATGCATGAGATGCGTCATGAGTATTACGAGTATTTAATATGCATTTTCACCGAATGTATAAACATGAAGAACCTATGTATTTACATTACAGTGATATTTCAATTTATAATACTAATAATATACTTTATTAATACACTTTTCAAGGAAAAAAATATAACAAAATATAGTACATCAAAATTTGACAAGAAAAAATAAAAATATTACATAATTGTCCCGAGTGCGTTGGGAATTTAAACAGCAATTGCTTCTGATTCTTGATTTATTGTAGCTATCTGGACTTCAGTAAATTTTGATCTGGAAAATACAGGAAGGAAAATGTAAAAATAGTCTGATATTACAAATGGTTAATTCACAGTTTTTTGAATTGTTAGCTACAGATACATGAGTCTTTGATGTGCATGCTAAGTTATATAGAGCTCAAATTAGGTACGACTTTAGATTAACTTTTTAGACTATGAATTAGATTTAGATTTCAATCTAACTAAATTGAGAATACAATTAGTAAATTAAAAAAAATGTATGCTACTGAAATGAATGCTCAACCTATATTTATTTTTAATGAATGATTACATAAACAAATAAAAAAATGTCAATCTAATTTTTCACAGGAAACTAATTGCTAAGCGACTGTTCATATTAGAGTTACAAAACTCTACCGCTATACAGGTTCAACAATACAAGCAAGGTGATAGGATTAAACTGTGAATGTTTTCCTTGAAAATGAAAAGAATTATTCTATTTGATCAATAATATCTTCAGAAATTCACTACTTGTAGCATTTGTAAACAAATCCACTTGATGGTTAGGCTGAGGATTAATTTTGGTACATCTGTTAATTATTGGACATGTTATATTATGTCTGTGAAATGGAATTGAAATTAAACATCACAAGTGAAATGGTTATTCGCAATTGAAATTCCAACAATAGCAACTTGAAACAACATATAAAGATATGAAAATATATGAGAAAATGTGTACCCAATATTTACTAAGTAGTTAATAATAAATGTATGGATAACGATTACGATAAACAGAAGTTTAAATTTTCTGAACTGGCACTGATATGTCACAGCGCTATTTTGAAGACTCCAATGAATTAACAATATAAGTAAAGGTAATGGATAATTATAATCGCTACAATAATTTGAAAGTGAAGGCACATCACAAAATAGTTCACGGTACAATAGAAAAGCTAGCTACCAATGATTATCACAGCACATGTCAATTCAATTTATGTGGAAAGTTAAATAGTAGTTGGCGCTAGTTATGATTCCAATAATGTGTCTATTAATTGAAAAAGAGATAATGAATTACAAATAGAATCATATTGCTTACCGCGACAATAATCAAATACAGAAATGATACATAATCAGACAACTAAAAATACAAATGATTTGCAATGGCTTATTTACGTTGTGTTATATTTTCATTGTTTTGTCTTTATATTCCCTATTCGATGTAACAATAATATTAACGTATCTGTAATAACTGTCCAACAATCTTAAGGATGGTCAGGATTATCGCAAGTCGCGAGTAAACAATGTCAACAAAAAGATTTATCTTATCATGCCCAAAAAGTCTCCAGTGGATTGTCAAAGTAACATTTTATTGACCTAATATTAATAATGACACCAAATTCAAAAGACTGAATAATAACACGAATATAACAGTTTAAATACATATACTGTATAGGGGCAAGTTTCTGGTACAATATGGCTACATGTAAAATATGATTACTGATAATATATTATATAAAAATATTGTTAATTTGGAAGCCAGTGTAAGATTTTTATATGGATATTCATTTGAGAAGAGAATGAAGGATTTATCATGTAAACAATGGTAGCATTAATGAAGTGAAAATTTTAAACCTTTGATTGCTATAATTTATAAAAATAAAAACCAGAGGTTATGAAAATTAATTATATACATTGTGCATACAATATTAGAAAATAGATATAAATAATAGAATCAAAAGTATTCCAATTGCAACAAATCCAATTGGAGATGAATTGGATTTTGATTTTTAACTTCATTTATCTCTACTAACCTAGTCCTAGTTTGTTCACTTCCCTAACCACAGATTCGCTAGAACCAGCTGTTACTAAAATTGTTATATAATTTTAACTGATTGACATTTCCACATTTTCTTCTTCATAACATCCGTTATTTGATATTTACACATCCATTGGTAACCGCCAAAGAATAGTTTTCCACTGAAAATAAAAGTTAAAAATAAAGATACAAATCAAATGTACCTTAGGCATCACTGTTGTATGAGTTGAGCTTTCCATTGTACGGAACTTGGCGGGTTGCAAATTATCGCACATCTCACTGAGCCGCCAAATGTTTCAGTTAACTGATTATAGTGAGACATGTACACTTATGTTCTCAAGCTCACTCGTGCATCTTATGACTGCAGAAAGCTTTGAATAAAAGCTCATAATATGGGTATCTAACCATCTATCACCTTTTTTTTTATATATAATGCAATTACGTGAACAAATAAAAGTTATTAAAAAACATCTCCAAATTGGTTTCATATTAAAAGTTATTATTATTAAAAAAAAATAGTGTTACCCCCTTGCGGCTTAAGGTTACTAGGGTTAAAGTGCTAGCTATAGATGTAAAAAGTTAGTTATCTATACAAACAACTAAGCAATAGTATAACTGTAACTTGAATATGAAAAATTATTGTCCAATTATTTGACACCATCAATCTATTTTTCATTTACTCAGAAGAAGAACGCATTGCAGAATATGAGTTTTAGTTATTTTTCATCTCCTAAAAACAAATTAGTCTGTGACATTAGTTGATATTATAAAAAACTTACATTTATATGTATATATGTAGAACTGTCTCTTAACACTG
Source organism: Caprella mutica (assembly GCA_947561585.1). NCBI lineage: Eukaryota > Metazoa > Arthropoda > Malacostraca > Amphipoda > Caprellidae > Caprella > Caprella mutica. The sequence goes on along the minus strand of CANNZV010001285.1, from coordinate 82,151 downwards.
AATGTGTACTTTGAACATGTAGCTTCTATAGATTTATTTGTTATTTCCTAGAGTTACTTGTTTCAATTATAAAACAATTCTATCAATGTGTTAATAATTATATCGAATGAGGGCATTACATTATCGTTTTACTTACAATTCATCTGATGAATTGTTTAAAAAATATTGTGTATAAACCAGTTGATTTATAAATCCAATAGTTGCAGTTTGAAATGACTAGACAATATATACCTATTATCATTCATTTTTTTATTGAAATAAAATATTAACAGAGGAAATAACTATTAAGTAAAAATACATCAATTAAAGTTACAGAAAAAGTTATACATAATTCACAATCAGTAACACAAATTTTCAAATTTAAAACCCACATATAAGTTCAGAGAACTTTTCAGGCCATTTCAAATATAATCGGCAACACTTGGATATCAGCTACACTAATTCACACAATAATACATTTGTACTTAATCATCCAATAACACAACATAATAGAACATAATTGCAGTAGAAAGCTAATCATCACTGTACAAACTTAGCAAGTGTTTTTTATATTCTCTTTTAAACAAGACAAGCTATAGTGCTTTGTCGAACTGACTCAGGTAATATATTCCAAAGTTTCGGACCACTGTAGGTATTTATTAGTTAGATGTAACAATATTAAATTGAACTATGTCATCAAACACCCCAATAGTTATGAAGGGAAGATCAGGCACAGAGGTGCATGTTGTACTTCTGTGATGCATGTTATGCGTGTTGTGCCAGTTAATTCAAAGATGTGAGAAAGTAGAACACTTATATTAAGAGTTTTTAATTAATAATTTTAATTCTCTTCTCTCCATTCGATTACTGATATTCACATTTGAAAAATACAAGTTTTAATGCTATTACTTGTTCAGGAACGCTGATTGAAGCCAAACTTTTTAATTTGTTGAGGACTATAGGACCCTAATAGTCGTAGCGATGACATTATTTTTCATTATTTGTTTTCTGGAATTCTGTTGCAAACAACATAAAAAGAGTAACTTGAATCATTTCCTGAATTGAGAGAAGCTAACTAGCCTGAAATGATCGAATTGAACATTTAGCTTGAGAATCAAGGAACTTTGATGGTTCAAATTGAAAGAGAGAGTTCTGATAAAATTTACTCAAATTGAAGTGCAATTAAATAAGATAAAAGATCTTTCCAATAAATTCTATTATTACGTAGACTTATTGCTTCTAATACGTTCGGTAGAACTCCTCATTTATGAACTAATAGTAATTCACTTATAGAGCTTATTTCATTATAGGAGAGTCAAAGTTGCATGGAAAACTGCCGATCTTTTTACAGACTCCAGATAATATTTTTTTTAGGAAATTCCATTGAACAAAAATGTACTTGTTTTGCTTGTATTGATTTCCCATAGCTCAGGACAGAAAGAAATCGGAATGGTTCAAAATAAAGCATTTTATTGTACAGGAATTGTAGCGCTACCCAAGCAACTCAAGCTTATGGGGCCCATGTGGGCACTAGGTTGAAAAATCGTATTAGTACTGTGTGGTTATTCGCTTCAATGGGATGGATTCGTCACATTGAACCAACCTTCTCCAAGGTAACATTCCATGAGAATGGAAAACCACATAATCCCCATTTAATTTCTAGGCTACTTTTCAGTCTGCCATATCTTGCCCATCTAACCATCTAGTGCCCATGTTGGCACAATGTGTCACGGTTGCTTGGGTAGTACTTCTCTATAAAAAACTATAATTGGAGAGTTAGTGTTTTCTTCATTATATAGTGAACTAAAAAAAATGTGTTTATTATACATTGTAGTTCACTACTCAGAATTGTACTGAACAGGATGGTTCACAATACAGGAATTATTTATAGAAGCGTTCTACTGTAGTTGATCCAGAGAATATTTCTTATAGAAGTCGTTCAAAATTTTGGTGAGTGTAACCTTCATTTTGATACAAAATAAAATTTCATAATCACTATATCTATTGTTTTCCATAATTATCAGTGATTTAACGGCCATATGCATATCTAAAAAAAAAAAGTAAAAAAGAAAAAGAAAAAACAAATGTTTCTTAAATATTACTGTTGTAGGAGTGGAGCTTTCCAATGTACCGAACTTGGCAGGTAATAAATTTTCGAACATCTCCCTCAGCTTCCAAGAGTTTCAGTTAACTGATTGTAGTGAGTCATTCACACTCAAGTTTCGATGCACTCTCATGCATTTCATGACTGGAAAGAGCTCTGATATACTCCTAATATATATGAATAAACGCTTATAACATGAGTATTTTTCTATTTATCACATTCGTTTTTTTTCCAATTTATCCGAAAATTTATGAGTCATGAAGATACAGCTTCCAAATCGGTTTAACCCAAATAAAGTTGACGCGTGTTTTCTGAGCACATCTTGTTTAAATTACTTTATATCATTCATGTCAGTCCTTTAAATTTATTGACCTTTCTTGATTTTGTTTCTACATAGATACCAAATATATTTTTGTTTCTGAAAAGTGAAAAATATTTAAATGTCGGCGTAATTCAGCGTAAATCACGGAAAATGGGAAAATAATTGTATTGTGGTGACGTGTGAAAACGTAGTGTATGTACAGCACGAACTAGATAGACTAGAAAAAAATACAGTTTGGTACCAGTTAAGCAAACATCAGTCCCTACGTTTTCACGGAGAACTCCTCTCTTCCATTAAGGGGACGCTTCCCGCTATTTTTCACTTATTCCGAATTTTTTTTTTCTTTAGTTACCCTGAAAATATACCAAAGAAAACTCATGGAAAATTCCATTCTTATACGTTGAGTAGAACATTGTCTAACTCGCCTCCCAATGTAAGGGTAGGGGGTATGTTTCTGAGGTCGAGTGGGTGGCTCGCACATTCTTATGGGCTTCGTCGTCGCTGCCTGGGTTGACCCCCGAAGCGACCTGATGAGTCCTCTGGCTGGGACGAAAAGCATATATGTTTTTAAGAAAAATATTTTATTTTTTATTTCTAAACATTTATTAAAAAATATTTTTCTTCCTCCATTATCTCAGTAACTTTTTTTCTCAAATTCTCACGTTCAAAAGTATAGAACTGCTTAGGGGTTGGTCCTACAGAAAAATGTATGGGAGCTAAAATGTTCAGACCGAAATTCCTAAGGTCGTTTAGTAGACATTTACGTATAACTTTTTCTATAAACTTGTTTTTTTTTTTAATTTTTTTTAATTCAAATAAAAGAAATTTCAGATCGAAATTCAAACAAAAAGCTACTAGACGACCTTAGGATAGTAGTAGAGAACATATTAGCTTCCATTGAGTCCATAGACTTTCCCTGGGGGGATCGAAAAACAGGTTTTTCGACCCCCAAGAGGGAGGGGGGCCCCAAAATGAAAAAATTCAACAAGATAGCATAAGAATTTTTTTCACTTTACACCTTATGTCAAAATCTCAGCTCAATCGGACGAGTATTATTGGTAGATCTAAAACGCGGGAACCGTCCCCTTAAATCACAGCTCTGCTCTCCCATTGGTCAATTTCCTAAACAGTAAACACCTATGTATTTATTTTTCTTTATATGTTCGAAATGTTTAATTGAAAATTGTGTCTCAAAGTTAAGTTCATTTACTAATAAATAGTATAAAATACATTACCTTAGGTTTATAAATAAGACATGTAGTCATGCCATTCAATACCTTATTATGGTTAAAATTATAATTATTATTAGTTTCCCCTGAGAATTTGTGTATCGGCACCCGCGTTCAGGTTACTGGGATTAATGCAACAATCTGACTGGTTCTTGTGCTATCATTTCACATGTTTCAGTAGTAATGCTTCGAAAGTTCAACCAGATAAGAATTTTAACCCTTAGCCGGTAAATTCACCCGTAGAAACTTCCCCTGCGGAAAGTTCCACCAGGAAGATTCCACTGCGGATGATTTCACCGCGGAAGATTCCACCGTCGTTGAACTCATTTTGTGGAATAGTTTAATTGCCGTTTCGAATCGGTATATATAATCGAAGTAGATATTTTTTTCTTATCTTTGATTCAGATGAATTATGTTATGAAATGTATACTCTAAGTGATTTATAATAAATCAGCAAATTTTCCTATGAAATATAAACAATTAATTTATCCTCGCTATTAAATATTCAACGTGCTAATCGTGGCTTAGGATGACGCTGATACGGCAACACTACAAAATGTAGCTTCTAATACAATGATTTAAATAAAATAAAACAAAGGCAATGGATGATATATTCAATATAATTTATATAAAAAATAGTATACTTATTTTGAGTTTTAAGTATACGCCTGTAGTTATTATAATGGAGAATTTTATTGTTGAATTTAAACTATTTAAAACATTATAATATATTTAATTAATTAATATTCAAACTTACAAAGAAGACACATTTGAACTAATTAATTAATCCGTCTCTATTTTCAAAGGTTCGTCTTAACTTATCCCTTAGGTCTTGAATTACATAACCTATTCTCATGAATTCTGAACTATTAAACTAATAAAATGTTCTCTGGTTACCACCATAACCACATTCTTTTAAATCAGTTTTATTTAATGTTACACTTGATGTAAGTGAAATCCAGTATTAAGTCGTGGAATATTCCATGGTGGAATTTTCACGCGGTGAAGTATTCTATGGTGGAACTTTCGAGCGGTGGAATCTTCCTGGTGAAACTTTCCGTGGTGTAATTTTCCGCGGGAGAATTTACCTAGAACCATTTTCACCATTGCTCTGACGACATAAATCTATACATTTCCTAACTACCCTTGATCTTCTTCTAAGCGTGATTTTCACTGATAATCTCATTTACCATAACTTTCAAGTTGAGTACTGCGTAAATATGTTATACCTATTCCTGATTTGTATTCCTTTAATGGTTCAAATGCGTATAGCGTCAACGCGGGTAATTCCCCCGCACCTGGGTGCGGGCATTACCCCGCACCCCCTCCCCTTATCTCCAAAACTAGTTGAAAATTTTAATTTCTGTTTACGGCATTGGAAAGAGCAGATTCTCAAACCTCAGGACAAATAATATTATCCATGATAGGTTTCGGTAAGTATTTTAAAACATTTTTTAAATAGAACACTATAAAATTATGAACCGAACATTTGCTTTCGTAAAATCTGATAATTTTGCAAGATTTGCAGCATAATCCACAATTCTCAATCAAATTTGATCACGTTTGTGACATATTATAGGTTAATTAGCGTACTTTATTGAACTACCTACTTTTTTTTGTTTCAGGTCAGCCAAAAATTGACTAGGTACATGGCAACAAAGTAGTGCGGGGTTTTGCCCGGCATGAAAAAAAATATGCAGGGTATTATCCCGCACTTTTACAGTACAATAAAATGTTGAATTTTCAGCATGATAAGATATAATAACCATAGATAATTGTGTAACGTGTATACATACAGTGTGTAGTGTGTATACATAGTGTGTAGTGTGTATACATACTGTGTGTAGTGTATAGTGTGTATACATACAGTGTGTAGTGTATGTGCGAAAGGATGCCCGCCTAAACTTTTATTATGCATGAGTATTTATGCACCAACAAAAAACATAATATAAAATAAACTCTTGTCTGTAACGTGAATCTGACTTCACAGAAATGAACTTAAACTATTTTCTGATGTTTTTGCAACATATAAAGTATATTTTAAATTATAACTTTTTCGTAATAGTAAATTATGAGTGATTTATATTTTCAGGTGGCTAAATATTGAGGTGGCTCAATATTATATTTTTAAGTTGCTCAATATTGAGCCTCTTAACTTTCATAGGTGTTACTTGTTCAAACACATGACGCTATTTCCAAATGTTGTACTATCGTACTTTTAACATTGTTCCAAGAGTTTAGAAGCTGCTCTTTAAGATGGTGTAATCCAAATTTGGATTGATCTATTATTTTCCAAGTTAATAAGGGTGCAGGCCATTAACCTGCAATTGAGGATATTACCAGGAATATTGCAGGACATTACCCCGCAGTGCGGGATAATGCCCTGAATAGTGAGAAATTAATGCCCTGTTTGCTAGGGTAGCAATTTTTTTAGGAAAAGTTGAATAACTATTAACGCATTGGCCATAGGGCTGAGCAGGTTTGTATATATGAAATAAGTGACTACTTCTTTCTTTTGCATCTTACAGATCTTCTCTATCTCTTATAGTTTTAGAGATAATTGGACTTGTTCACTAAGTGCGGGGCAATGCCCGCGTTGACGCTATATCAATTATATAAAAAAATAACTCATGAGTGTACTTTTTTCATTATCCCAGGTAGCAATGATTCTTGGGCCAATGTTGTCCTAATATTTCCAACTTTGTCCCAATGTTGTCCCAATATTACCAATGTTGTTCCAATATTGGCCTAAGAAAAATTGCTACCTGGAATATTCATCAAGTGGTGAGTGGACCCTACCTACCGGACAGCTAACCTAACTATATGTTCAATACTGAATAGTGTATCTTGTATAATACATTGGTACAATTAATTATTTAATGGAATAACCTTAGAAGCCTAATAGAAATAGTTAAGGTGATATTGATTAACACATAAACAAAAATGCATAATTGTTTGATTATTTTTATTTGTTATATCAGGGAAATAATCGTGGCTCAGTTTTGGTAGGTATATTTGTAAACTAAGAACATAAAACATATAGTAATAATTTTTAACATTTTAGAGTGATATTCCAGGTATGTTTAACGAAGCTCGTTCTAGCTCATCAGGAGCTGAAGAACATATTTTAGTGAACACCTACTAACTTCTGGACTCTAACTATCCACTGACCAGGTAGACAAGTTAATAATGTATGTATTCATTAATTTCCTGCCAAAATTCTAATGCGCTAATTTGCCCATCCATTACAGACGTATTCAAGTCCAATTAATATTATTACCAAAGTTTATTAAAAAATTGAATTTTTTCTTGGAAAAGGTCCAATCTTATCCTTAAGCTTTTCTGTTTTTCATGATGCGTCTTATAAGTCATATCAATAGTTTCAAAGCCACAATGATATATATTTGATAAACACTAGTAAATGAACCACGAATTCACGAAAACAATAAATGAACTATAAAGTTATCTGAATTCATTACTTTACCTTTTCTTTCATTATCTTAATCTGAGCCAAGTGTGTGAATTAGACAAAGATTTGGATAAAGTCTTCACTTGAAAATGTTTAGTATATATATTATACCTCATCGCTCACAGTGCCCTAAAGGTTAACTGGTGAGATAGCACCAACAGCAGCTTAGCTGCTAGTAATCTTCTTATATGGAGGCTCAAAATTGACTGGTTATTAATGTTTACAGTCACTGTGTTGCTGTATTCATAACTTTTGGATGAAAAAAGGATAAATAATCCAGCAATCCAGCGAGTGCCTGAATGAAGAATATAAATTATTCATATGTAAATATATCGAAAGATAAATTCAATATTATATTATCATTATTTGAATTAATATTTAAATAGTGCAAGTTCACTGCTATTTATTTTAGGACTATTTTAATATACGTTCAAATGTTTACAATCAAACGAAAACAAATTATTCCAAGAAAACGATTATCATTTGATGAATATAATTATTTTAAATTTGATTATGTGATCTGAAATGTTTTTAAATTATGTTTCTAAATTACCTGCATTAGTATCTAACAACTAGATTATGTGCACCCGGTAGAGCGCATACCTTCTCCACCACTTTGACATGTTCTCTCCTAAAATTTAGTAAACTGCTAACTGGATAATAACCAATCGTCCCACCAAGTTTCATGCAATATGGTACAATACTTTTTGAGTTATTCAATTATGAATGACCTTGACCTTTGACCGGTTCGCTCCCAAAATTCTACCAGATTGTTCCTGGACATTGAACAATTGTACCATCTAATTTCAGACAATTTGGTTGAATACTTTTTGATTTATTTTGACAAATGTTCTTGACCTTAATCTTTGGTCTTTGACCCGATCGCTCACAAAATCTAACAGTATGGTTCCTGTTTATTGACCAATCGTCTCACCAAGTTTCATGCAATTTGGTTCAACACTTTTTGAGTTATAAATGACTAAGACCTTGACCTTTGACCGGATCATTCCCAAAAATCTACCAGCAGGTCACTGGACATGGACCAATCGTTTCACCAAATTTCAGGCAATTTGGTTGAATAATTTTTCAGTTAAGCGAATAACAAGATGATAAATAAATAAATAAATATTCCAAGGCTAAAATATGACCTTCCCGCATTCTGCAAAGGTAACAACACAGAAAAGGTATCTCTTTTCATAAGTCATCGACTATTCATTCAAGAAGAAAATCTGCAGACCAAATAACTTAATCCTCCAAAAAGTCCAATGGAAGAGTTTCTTCCTGCTATTTTAAATCAAAGCAGAACTCTCAAAATAACACGAATGGATTACTGCAGAGTCTAGAATGGAATCCGATCCCACAACAATGGCTGACTCAAATAACCAAGCGATCTTCCAAACGATCAGAAACGATTGCCACCAAGAGTAAGTGACGGTATAAATGTAATAGGAGAAATATTCTGCGGTAACGATTTCATTCTATGCTAAAGTTCAGACAATGAGTGAACTCTTTAGATAATTACATTATTGATTTTACTTGAGGTATCTAACATTGACCACAATATTCCACAGGAATATTCTGCAGGATATTGCATACAGTTTACGGTAGTTATGGTAGTAGTAAATTAAGTTCTTGACATTCTTTTCTCTTTCAACTCAGTATTTTTTTCTCGCAACATTTTAACAATTTCATAAAATAGTGATAATTTAACAATATATATCTATTATTAATTAGTCAGTCAAAATTCAAAAATCCAATAAAATCTTCCATCATCTTGAAAACGTCAATGATAGCCGAAACATAAACTATCAAATCCATGATTCGCATATAATTTCATTTGTGGTATTATTGCCTTATATTCGCATTAAATTTCTCTCTCAGATTAATTTCTTACTGAGATGTTAAGAATTACTATATTAAAGACGCAAAATTTCTCTTCTAAGACTCTGAGGCTTGGAAAATGAGTTCAGAAGCAGTTAGTGGGAATGGAACAGAGATCGTAAAGATTTAATTGAATGTGAATGGAGTTGGAATTAATCGAAGTGAAAATTGTGAAAATGAAAATAACAATAAAATTTAAATCATTGATTTCTCTTCTTTATATTTCTTTGTATTTGTAATAATATGAAATGTAATATGAATAAATTGGGTGTATTCTCATAATAGGATAGCAAACGGTATTTTTCCAAATTATGAGTATTGTAAAATTTACATTCGCTAAAATTATGAATGAAAGGTATTATTTTTTGATACATAAAAGCATTTTTCCATGTTTCCACCACAAAGCATTTTCCCACAGTTTTATGAAAGTTACCAACACATAACAATCCCCTGGCAACAATATATGGGAGCTTGATGCTCATAAGTATTGTGCAGCAATTTTTTGAATTTTATACTTAAAATAGTTGTATAGGTTGAACAACTCATTGAAAAATTGAGCAACTCATTGAAAAATTCAATAGCAGATAATACAAGAAATATGGTCTTGTAACTATAATTACCAATCGGCAGTAACGTAAGTAAAACAGTAGTTATCGAAATATTTTATCTTTTCATGCACAGATTGTTGTTAAATTCAATTAAACTGTAATATTTTTAACAGTTTCCATTTCTTACTATAACATAATATTATCTTATTATTGAGTATTGAATGCGTTTTTTCTTTTAGGAAGGTTGTTTCCGCTTTTCAAATACTTGTAAATCGTTAGCCAATCGACGAAAAAAGTGTATCTTGGTCTTTGTTTCTCTGCCTCTTATTGTAATATTAACAGGTAAAAACAATTTTGAACTGATGGACATAGTTTAAGAACAGGTAAGCAAAGAGTGAGGGTGACTATTTTTGTCATTGTGCAAAGGTTATTCTTAGAACTATCTCGGTGATTTTACTAACAAAAAGGCAGTGAATAAAAGGAAAAAAAATTAGAATGGTAGAAATATTAATACAGAGTCTATTTACTTATTCCTTGGAAATTACAGTATTTGGAATGAGTAACACGTCTATGACATTTTGATCTCATTGAAGTGGTCACTCTGAATATTCGTTTTTCGCTTGCTCATTGCATGGTTAAGGACCGTTTCACACTTGCATTTTTAACACAACGGAAAAAAACTCTTGTTAAAATATGTTTACACTTCCATTCTTTTATCGGTGAGGGAAGAATATAATTAAATTTTTACTTCAGCTATAGAAAACGCATGTGTGAACACATTTTAAGAAGAGCTTTTTTTCCGCGCTGTTTAAAATGCAAGTGTGAAGCGGCTCTTATATAGAGGTGAAGTAATTACCTTAAACGCTCCATATCACAGATTTTTTTTTTAATAGCATCAAAATATAATGTACAAATTATGAACTACTGGGTAGCAATCCAGATATCATGAAATGACCCAGGCATCAACGATTTTTCAACTTCAACTATAGCCATTCTACTGAACCAATCAGAGCTGTACTTAAACTGAACCTTTATTGGACTTAAATGAAACTACTGAATATGATAGAACTCGCCATCTATGTTTTTTTTTATGTTTTTCATTGGACATTATCATATCTTGTAACTATAGTTACCGCTCGACAGATATGGGTTAACTAAAGAGGATTATCATTTCACTGCCACTAAATTTCATGTGAAGAATCTATTATACTTAATATTCAGATCGTTAGAATAATAAGACTAAATGTTATACCCATCATTAGAAAGATAAGAAATTGCTGAATCACACTTTTGTGTCAATTTAAGTCACTATAGTCACTGGGATGTCTAAAATTCATTCAGTTTTTTGTACTTTAGTTAATTTAGTTGCCTACCCTAATATTACACCTCTACTAACTCACTCATGTTCACTACGAGACAAAAACACGCAACATCTCCGATGAAACTCTTTGTTGGTTTTGATTGCATGATTCTCTAGCAAATAACATTAACTTGTAGCATGTGTGGCCAAATATAGTAGGCAGTGAACAAATTATAAATGTCAGTAGAACAATGTTACATACAGATAGAGAGAGAGAGAGTGAAAGAATGAAAGCGAACAAATTATTTTTCCAATTTTGAAATAATGAATGATTATTAATCGATCAAATTTAGTAATAAAATTGAGGATAGGTTATTAACCAAATTAAAAAAAATGGTATTAGAGAAACTACGATGGTTATATAATACAAAAAGATCTAATATACAGTTTTGATGAATGCTAATTAATTTTAGTCAAAGTATTATACTATTAGTAATTTAATTGATTACAAGGCGCTGAAAATTGCTGTGTAACAATTATATATGTATTGTATATACCATTTGTTAGAAAACTAATGTTTTATTTCACTGCTAAAATATTCTGATGTGTTCAATGCTCCACAATATACCTCTATTTACTTACCAAAGTTCTGTAGTTTATACCAATACAAAATAGCCATTAATTTGGTGGGGAATACCAGCGAACCAAATTACAGACCAAGATATTTGGGCGTCTGGGGATAGAATCAAAGGGTCTGTGGATATAATATTTGTCGAAAAAACACTATAGGGACATTTGTAGGAAACTATGGAGTTACTGCAGATTGTGGGAATTAGAGTGTAATGTTGGGGGAATTGGAATTGTGGGGTAATTGTGAAACTGCAGTATCTAGTTTCTTGATAAGTAACTGCATATAGTTATAGAACATATTGATTAAAAACAGAGAAAAACAACACACTTGATTGCTGACTGATAGATTTGCTGCGTCTTAATAGAAAAATCTGAGGGTCGGAAGATAAACAATTAAACAAATTATGGGGAGAAAATAAACAGGAACAACGTAAAATTTCAAGATCAGATGTTGATTCATTGAAACTAATTTGTAAATCATAACTGGAGTAATTATTTGATATAGCTGAATTTTAATTTTATTAATTCATATTTTTTATACACAAGTAATTTTCATCCTGTGAATGAGAATACTACAAATGAGCTCGATTTTGATGTGCCGTTTCTATATAATATTTTCATTTTCATGTGGCATAAAAGAGAAAAGTGGAAGTGGAAAGGAAATTGTTTAAAAAACTAGATCTTAAAGTTTATAACACATTGGATTGAGATGAATGGCTACTGAAAAGACACACAACGATTTCTTTTAAATCCATATAGCCTACAGCAATCAACCACACATTCTATCACTGCTAACCGATAATTAAGTTGCTCGGTCCTACTTCATCGTGCTTGACTCAGCTTATCATAGTGAAAACCTCTAAATGGTTATTAAAGCAACTCATATATGGAATAAAGTGCATAGCTTCAATGAAGTCTCTATTATTAGAGGTGGTTCTCACTTGTAATATCAATACAAACGTGAACCTTTACTTACCTCAGAAAAACTTTCAACTTGTGTCTATGACAGTGGATCCAGCATTTTATATAATCGGTATGGTTTCCCCAATTATAAATATAATTTGCCTAAGGGGTCACATTCATTGTTCATATTCAAAATATAAGGCAAATTATCATAGTTTCAATTTGCCCTCTCAGAGTAAAATTCACATTCATTAAAATTGTTAAACCATAAATAATTCATCTAAAAGAAGAAATCTTACAGAAATCGTTGAAACAAAATTGAAGAATCAATAAAATTGAAAGCTACTCGAAAGAAAATCTGAAATACGTTAACAATTATTTGAAGATAACATTAATTACAATTACTAAACTTTCTCAAGTTAAAATAATAGAGTTAGTTACTAAAGAGAATGAGAATTTTAATCTTCCCCATTCAACAGAATACAATAGCAACACAGCTACAGAAAATAATATTACCAAAAGCAAACAATTCTTTCTCCCCAAACATATTAATTCAATTCACTGCAACACATTTTGTCATTGTAACAGTCTGAGTATATTAATTGGCAAGATTGCCCATCAAAATAAGGATGAATTGCGTTTATTTATCATCATTAGGTACATATTTAACGCTCGGTTTGCCATCATTTCACCTCAAATTTTCAGCCTCAGTTATTTTCTTAACTATTCTTCCTAAAGAATAGGTTAATTTATTTATTTTGACGTTGATGAAAAACTAAGAAAAGTGTCTGAAGACCTGTTGGAATTAGTGGAAACTTCACCTAATTAGTAGAAAACTTTGAACTCTTTTGAAACATTCTGCTTAATTTTGTGCCCAATACTTTACAGGAGAAATGAACGTAGCCTCTGTGAATGTCTGAAAGGAGCAGTCACGGATATAATTGAGATCTCTATTTTAGACATCCCATATTGTAGTCGGTTCTTGGAAAATTAGGTCCATGAATTTCCATCTCAGAAAATTTGGTTGTGGAACTTTCAGTCTTGTATTTTAATGAATTTATTCAAGATCAATAATAGAAAAAGTTGAACTTATCGATATTCAAATTTCTAGTGTATTTAAAAAAGAGTACTATATAACTAACCATTATGAAGTGATACGTACCATCAGTAATTTTGATATGTTGCTAGTTGTAACATTTAATTAACATGAGATTAGAACGGAAAATTCGGTCTCGGAGATTTAAGTTTGAGGTATTAATGAAAGCTAATCCATTTAAATGTAACATAAGGGGAGGGGGTTGTTACGCTGCAATCCCCCCCCTCCCCCCACCCTCCCCCTTATCCCTCGTTATATCATTAAAACAACATGAAGTGTGCAGTACAACGAACTAGTGGATACAATAAACTAAATATTGGCTTTTTATGTTGAAAGTTAAACTCTTACTACAAATTGAAAAGTAGAAATAAATAAAATAATTTTTTTAAAACAAATATCATAACATTATGTTCTTTTCAGCGATTGAAAATAGTAAAATCTTCAGTTTATCTATTAACAGATAAATATTTTCTAACTTCATCGTCTCTTCAAACTTTTAATTGTCTCTCCAACTGAAGAAAAGAAGTAAAAACTTTGTCTACAAACAAGGGCAGTAAATCTATAATCCTTACGAGTTGATCTCCTCTTCCAATTGAAAACCTTTGTTGTTTTTGTAACAAGAGTTTAATAATTGGTATGAATTTAATGGGGTAAAAATCAAATAATATTTCTTTCTGTTTACAAAGTTTCTAAAGTATGTAATACGACAACATAATAAGGATAAATATAAAGAATACTCGTCTCATCAAGATTGTATTTCAATATTTATATTATATTTCCATTAATAATGACATTTAAAACATTTCAGATACTTACTTTCACATTAAAAAAAAAAATCTTTAATTAATATTAAAATATTCCTTCCAATCCTCAGACATTGACGCTATATTGACAGAATGAAATACGAAATAAACTGTTTTATAAACATTTCTAATGGGGACTCTAGAATCATAAATAATCAATTTGGGATTTAAGTTAATTAGCAAATGAATATGAACACTATAAATAATTTTGAGTAGATATATGTAGTCACTATTAGTTGAAAGTGATTTGATGATCCCCTTCACTCAAAACTTTTTGAAACATTTGCAAGACTAATAGATATATAATAAAGGGCTACCGAAACCTAAAACTGATTTTCCCAAAAACCTAAGGTCTATATTATGGTTTCTTAATACTTATATAATTGCCATTGAATTGACGACAATATAGCAATAGTTAGTATTACTTCCTTGTTCTTGTATAAATGCATTAGAAAAAAATCTTTATATTTTTCAGGGCCGAAAGATGGAATCTCAGTGCCAATTTTTTTTCGTTGTCTTAATTGCTGGGGATACTGAGTAATTATATAATGAGGTGGTTGATTTAATTGAAGTACGTACATGTACAGCAGTACTTATTTGCGCATATATATTGGTAGCAGATTCATCTTTTGTATTAAAAAGAATAAATGAAGGATATGTTATATTTTTTTGTTCACGTGAAAATAATTCACAATAAAAACAAAAATAAGCTATCTTGAATAAGTAATAATAAGTAACTTATCAATTCACAGGATAAATTACTACCCAGGTAACAAAAAATTATTCCCGGGATATTCCAGGGAAATTCCCTGTGATTATTCCTTCGATATCCTCAGCGTTATCGAAAGGATGCCCTATTTTGCTGTTTTTGCGATATGGGGATATCATCAAATGCTATCTAGGGAATAATGATGGGATTTAATTTCCCATCATTACTGAAATACTGAAATTAATAATTTCTCCATAACAAGGGAATGCAATTGGTATAGTGAGAGGATATTCCCTCTATATCAATGGGATATTCCTTGAATATTCCCTGGATATCTAGTATAGAGGAAAAATATGAAAAGAAGGATACCAAAATTAATATTTCGTAGCATATACTGCATTTGAACGTGTACGTTTTACTTTATATGAATCAGTTGAATGATACATATTGTTATATAGAAATTAAACGGAAAAAAATGGTGAAAGAAATAAAGTGGTCATTCCGGGTCTCGAACCTGCCCCTTGTTGACTTCTGCTTGCTACGCTAGCTACTCGACCATCCTGGACACAGAAGAAGTAGAATTTTCAATGAACTTTATTCAATATGATAACTCAATTAGTTAAGTGCATTTAATAAAGTTATCATCGATAAATATAGTTTCATATTTCATAAATTATTTCCTTTTCCTTTTATAATCATTTCTTATAATATTTTTAGGGGATCAACTGTTATACACTAATTGCTGGAATATTCCCTCGATATTGTTAGGTAATCAACTTTTTTTTAATAATTCCTGGAATATTCCCTCGATATCCATAGGCGATCAACCAATTTTCATTAATTCATAGAATATTCCCTCGATATCGTTAGGAGATTAACTAATTGTCATAAATTCTTGGAATATTCCGTCGATATCGTTAGAGAATTAACTAATTCTCACTAATGCCTGCAAAATTCTCTCGATATTGGAAGGGGATCAAATAGATTTCATTTATTCCTGGAATATTTCCTCGATATCGCTAGGGATATCCTCAAGATAGTGTGATTGGCCCGCTGTTATTCTTAGTTTTTATTAACGATCTGCCATTCTCGAGCAAAAAATTTGAATATATTCTATTCTGATATTCTGTAACATCCTTTTTAAATGTGAAACCAGGCAGAAACAGTTCATAGCCCTGCAGCATCCATTGTAAATAGTTCAAAAGAATAACATCTCGGAAGTTGAAATTGGAATTCTTTTTAACGTGTGTCACTATTGATATCTAATGCAAACATATGTACTTATTAAATATATTCGAAAACGAGTACAGTAATCTGTATCATCAGATCCTTCGATTTGCCTTTCCTGTCTTTGCAGTGTCGTTCGTAAGTCAAGACTCAGTCATTCAATGCTGTGACTAAATTGAAAGAGATTCATCAGCAGGAGACTAATTACTGCTCTTGTTCCACTGTTGGATATTAGCATTGCAGAAAAAAGTCTTAGAAGAGTCCTAAATTGGAGATGCTTTGTTTGGTTAATGACTCCATTATTTTTGTCATATATGAATAGCAAGACCTATTTGTGCTCAGAACCAAATCAATAATTTTAATATAATATCAGCCTTCGAATGACACTACTCATAAATTGTCATTATTTGTGAGAAACAACATTGTTAACCATTTTGTCGAGATTTCTGACAACATAATAGGCTGATCAAAATATGTTTCAATTTTAATATATATGCAAAATATAAACTTTAAATTCTAAGTTCTAACTATACACCGTCGATCATATTGAAGCCTAACATCTCAAAATGTTGTTGTTGACTCGTTGAGTTGCCTCTCTTTTGAAGTTGAATAACCTATAGAAATACATGGAATGAATATTTGCCTTTTGATTATAATTTTGCAAAATAAATCATCAGAAACACTTGAGTTTAATGCTTTGTCTCTGTAACAAAATTACAGTAGGGTAGGCGAAAACAGGTTATCTAAATCTTTAATTTCATAAAAAGTACGAAACACACATTATTAAAAATTTGCACGTATTTTCACATAGAGCTCATAATAATGTACTCGTATGAGAATTCAAAGCATTTGGACAAATATTACAAAAATAGTTCTATATTTCACTTCAAACACTAAATTTTGCTCTGGTAAAAAGTAAAGGGTATCCATCATAAACTTTGAAATATTCACGGATAATGGCAATTAACTTAATAATTTGTTAATATTTCTATGCTATATCACTTCCTTACATCTTCTACCACAAAATTCTTCAAATTTGACACTATATGAAGAAGTTATCCATCTTCTATTCTTCTTCGAGAAATGTCCACAATTCTTCAACAATTCTTGTGTTTTTTCTCTGAGTACAATCTCCAATTAGTATCCAAACAATCTCAATTCGATTGAGGTCAGGGCTCTATGAAGGCCAGCTCATTGGAGCAATTTCTTCCTCTTCTAATAAGGTCGTAACTTTTTTATCTGAGAAGTAGGGCACGTTGTCTTGTTTGAAACTCTGTGGTTGAGGTTCAGCTGAAAGATGATAGGGGAGAGTATGTTGACAAATGAGTTGTTTTATACTTCTGCAATGACTCCTCCGTGCAGACGAAGAATGGGACCAGGTCAAGCAGAAAAATGACCCCTATACCATCACAATACCTCCTACAAAATTAACTGTTTCTTTGACGCAGATAGCCCAGGTAACATGAGATATTCCCGGAATATTCCTTCAATATCTATATATTCCCTCATGATCCGCTATCGTAAAATGATATCGAAGGAATATTCCAGGGAATAGTGAAAATGAGTTGATCACCTAATGATATCGAGGGATTATTCCAGAGATTAGTGAAAATTAGTTGATCCCCTGAATATATCGAAAGAATATTCCAGGAATTAGTGAAAATTAGTTGATCCCCTAACGAAATCGAAGGAATATTCCAGGAATTAGTGAGAATAAGTTGATCCTTAACGATATCGAGGGAATATTCCAGGAATTAGTGAAAATTAGTTGATCCCTATCGATATCGAGGGAATATTCCAGGAATTAGTGAAAATAAGTTGATCCTTATCGATATCGAGGGAATATTCATGGAATTACTGAAAATTAGTTGATCCCCTAACGATATCGAGGGAATATTCTTGAAGTTAGTCGAATTAGTTGAACCCCTAAAGATATCGAGGGAATATTCCAGGAATTAGTAATAATTACTTCACCCACTAACGATATCGAGGAAATATTCCATGAATAAATGAAAATTAGTTGATCCCCTAATGATATCAAGGGAATATTCAAAGAATTGGTGAAAATTAGTTGATCCCCTAACAAAATCAAGGGAATATTGCAGAAATTAATGAAAGGTAGTTGATTCCCTATCGATATCGTGGGAAATTTTTTTGATCTACTAATGATATCGAAGGACTTACATGCTTACAGGAATTATTACAGGAATTACAGGAATTACCAAAATTAGTTGATTCCCTAACAATGACAAGGGAATACTCCAGGGATTAGTGAAAAATAGTTTTTCCACTAAAAATTATAAAAGAAACGATTATAAAAGAAAAAAAAAGAAATTATCTATGAAATATGAAACTATATTTATCGATGATTACCTAAAGATATATTTGAGTTATCATATTGCATAAAGTTCATTAAAAATCCTACTTCTACTGTGTCCAGGATGGTCGAGTGGTTGGCGTCGCAAGCAGAAGTCATCAAGGTGTTGGTTCGAAACCCGGAATCATCATTTCATCTATTTCTCTATTTCTTTCCATTTAATTTGTATATAACACTATGTATTATCAGGGAAAAAATAAACGAGGTCACTTTAAATTTTAGATGCAAAAACCGTGGAGTTTTTAGTCAAAATTTTGAGATTTGACACCGTTGCATAGGATAAGCTCCACCTTCTCGTTCGTAGTATTGAGAAAAGATGCCATGCAGTAAAAAGTTTATGACTACTGGAGACCAATTAGTGAATTATCTTTGAATATTGAATATAGTGCGAATTAAATTATATCGTATTAATAAAAAATTTACATTTCGATTAACGATTATTTAAACCATCAGGCCTTCGACGAAATAACTACATTTATAAAAAAAACTATTGCGCTAAACTATAATACTTGTCGTGTATTTCTCTTAATTTTTTCATATGGGAGTAACTACAGGAACAGTTATTTAACCATTTTGTAATAGTGGTTTACACACAGATTTAATCGTATATCAAATTCTAATGAAATAATAACTACATTGCGTAGCACTTCACGAAAAACTGTTTGGCATCATTTAATTTAGTATCAATCCATTTTTTTCATGCTCTAAATTTTTGACAGAATAACTACCCATTCCATACTATCAGTTAGTAAGATCGAAACTACCATCATTGAATTATTATTTGCAACAGTCGTATCTTAATAAGTGAGTATGAAGAATAATTTGAATTTTTTTGAAGGGCAAGAACTAAGGTAAATACACAATAGCCAATATGACACAGTAGCTGATAACTAGTAAGAGAAGAATTTTAATTTTCGACTATAGAAGTTCAAACTTCATATCTATTATAGAGCATCTTTTTGTAATTAGCTATCGGCTGCTGTGTCACATCAGATGTTGCGTATTTAACTTAGTTCAATTTTTAATGTATATAGTTAGTTCATTATGCAATGTCTATAATATCCCCGATTAATGTAAAGGCTGATTTGGTTAAATTGGCTTTTGTTCAAATATTTTAATAATTTTTATAAAGACAAAAAAAGATAAATAGTAGAATATATACTATGGGTATAGGTAAAGCAACACCTAGGCTAGCGATGCATTGCCAAATAGAATTCTACTAACTCCTAAAATTAGCTTACATATTCATTGTTTAATAACACATTCATTTGCATGAACTGTGTAATAGTTAAACTTGTAAGCTATATCTAAATCCTTGCATTGAACAGTATATCCCCTATATAAAAATATCTTCCATAACGGGAAGTAGTGTTGGCAATATTAATATTTTAACGTGGTAGAAAGGAGAAGAGGCTATTGATAAATACTTTAATTTGTTTGCTAGAGTTTAGAACCTTGAGAACGTATCTACAGTACGATCGCAGACTTCCACCTCTCTATTCAAGATAGCTTTAATGGAGTCTTCAATTTTACATAATAAAAGAAATTAAATAAAACTATTTTGAAAAGTTATAGATATTTTTTTCTGAAAACTTAAAGTATAAATTGCCATTCCCTTCATTTTGTCTTCTTTTTACCTTCTTTTGTCATTCAATAATTTGAATTGATAAACAATTTATTCCATGATCTAGATTTCTGTTTGCTCGAATTGTAGTCCTCACTATAACCTCGGTCCCTTCTGTACCGTGAATTAAGTTTGATTAGATTTTGGGAGAGATCGGGTCAAAGGTCAAGGTCATTTATAACTCAAATAGTATTCAACCAATTCCCTGAAATTTGGTATTGACCATTTATTGGTCAATAACCAGGAACCATTTGATCAGATTTTGGGAGTGAACTAGAAAAGATTAAGTTCATTTCTAACTCAAGTTAAATTATTAGGAGGTCAAGGTTATATATGGTGACGAAGGTATGCGCTCTACTACGAGTGCACGTCATCTCGTTGGTCATGTGTAGGGTTGTGACAATAAGCAGATAAAATAATAGATCTTAAGAATATCATAGAGGAAACGAAATGAAATGGTATCGGGTACTGTATACCGCTGATTTAGATTGATTAAATAGTCTTTCATTCATTCCATCCATACTATTTTCTGGATCTATGATTTTAAACGCATATTGTCACGATCCTAGTCATATGTTGATATTTAGTCACCCAAACTAATTATTGATGAGCCATGTTGTTTCTTTCTTTTCTCACTATTTTTTTGTTAATCTTTTATTTTATTACTTGGGTGCATAATATTGCTCTCCTCATTGGAGAGCATGCAGCAGCTGTCGAAATCTTCATGAGACTTTCGATGGGGACTGATTAACACCACTAATTGCTGATCTTAATCAAATAGAAAATATCTGAAGCACCGGAGCAAAAAAATCCAGTATATGTGGTATAGCATGAGGAATTGCTAATTTTCTCATTTATTTAAAGTAAGGCTTGTTTCGATGAATATAGAAGGATATTTTATGCCTAGATCACACAGTCATAACTGTGTGGGATCGTTCTTTGAACGAAGGGAGAATAAACGAAATTCCGGCAACGCTCGTTATCATGATTGGAAAATCAATCATGGTAACACGTGCGTTGATAGAGCGGTGTTCTACGAGTGTAGGCGTTGGCTCGGCGGGGTTTAAAGTTGGTAAAGCGGTATACTGCTTTTGATTACGGAGCTGAGTGGATGAAATTAATCAGAAATTCTGGTAGATTTTTGATATCAATCGATAGTTGAGGCTCATCATTTGAAGGCCTGACACACCGGAGGAACTTTGCTAGAGTGTTCCTGTAGCAGGGGCAAAAAATTGTTAACGATGACCAGAAGTTGGCCCCCGTTCAGGAAACGCCGTATACGCTTGACCACCGCTTATGTTCACACTTACCGATCCAAAAGTTTTGAACTACAAAAAATATTATGAGCGTTGAGAAGCAGTAATTTTCCACTCCGCAAAGTTCCCCACAGCAACAAAACCCAGTCAAAGTTTGGCACCATTATAGACGCAAATACGTAAATCTCAAATGCTTGACCACCGCTACTTCGCCAGCATTGCCCGGGCGGTGATTAAATGTTGCATGAACTTTGATAAGGCAGTTGAAAACGTTTGAATCACGAACATGAGTTTTCTGAAACGGTCTCAGAAAATGAAGCAAAGATTCATTGCAGTGATGAACTTTGGTTTGATGTTGGTAAGGAGGTAGCATAGCTCCATACTGCCAAACCAACGCTCGCTGCCTCTTCCTACCGTTAAGCCAACTCTATGTCGACGACGGCTTCAGCGGTGCACCGCTATGGCATAACCTGTATTTTATATTTTGATACATAATTTCGACACACAAACTCATAAAAAAATAACAACGCTCTGCCAAAGTTTGTCAACGTTTAATCCCCGCCCGGGCAAAGCTGGGGAAGCACCGTTCAGGATTTCTGCATTGGCCTAGCGGAATGAAGCGTTCACGAACTTGCTTCTAGCGGTGCAAAACTTTAGCTGGGCGGTGTTTTAGAGGTAGCGAACTTTGCAGAGAGGGAAACTACCGCTCCTCAACCCTTGCAACATTTGGAAAAGCTCAAAACCGTCGGAGCTGTAAGGGAACATAAGCGGTGGCCGTGCATATATGACTGTGCTTTAACGAGGACCAACTTCTGTGAACGGTAACGAGCGGTGATGAATTTTTTCACCGCTTAAGGAACGGGTGTACGTCATAATCACCCTGGACTTGAGCCCCCCCCCCTATTTTCAATCCATATTTACCTAGTTGAGCAAATGAATAGCTACTTAGATATGTATAACTGAGAGTAGCTACCTAAATATAGATAACTGAGAGTAGCTACCTAGATAGAGATACTCTCAATTAGTTCTATCTAAGTAGCTCTTCATTTGTTCAACTAGGTAAATAAGGATTCCTAAAATACCTAAAGAAAACAAGATTACTATTCATTAGTCCGACGCCCCATTAATCCGATACCAAATTGGTCAGACGCCCCAATTTTCCGATACCCCAGTAGTCCGACACTTATGAATTTTATTACTGATTTAACATAAAATATATGTATACCGGGGGCGTCATCCCGAACCCCCTGCCAGGTTAAATAAAAAATCATGAAGTGTGCAGTACAACAAACTAGCGTATACAACAAACTACATAATTAGCTACTCCCAGTTATTTCTATCAAAGTAGCTCTTCATTTGTTCAACTAGGTAAATAAGTATTAAAACACATGGTGGGGGGGGAGAGGGGGCTCGATACCCGAGGGGGGGGGGGCTTATTTCCCAGGGGGGCTCATGACCGGAGGCTTAAGTCCGGGGAGGCTCATGACCGGGAGGGGAGGGGGCTTCAGTCTGGGGGTTGGGGGTGGCTCATGACCGTAACCCTCAATTAACACCAAAGAAAAAAAAAGTACAGCCAAAAGGTAAATATTTATTTAGTTTTATATTGTTTGTATTAGTTTAGATTTACAATACTTTTGAATCAGTCAATCAATTTGAGTTTCTAAGTTTATATCTTATTCATTAGAAAATAAATTTTTACCCTTCATCAATAATTAAACTTTTGAAGGTGATAAATGAATAATTTCGCTCAGGGGCTCAATCCTGAATTGTCTGTGGTGAATGTTTGGGAAAGAGGTGGCGTCTTTGGACTCTGAACTATTGTAATATGGATTATCTTTTTTTATATTTACCATGCTTATCATTTTTTTAAACAGTAGTTGCAGTTTTAGAGAATAGCGCTAGAGTTATGCTCTCCAACTAAGAGGTTTAAGATTTTTCTGGTATGTAGGATTAATTTTCTATAACCTTTTCATTTTCATCTTCCGTCTGTGAATGAAGATACTGGTGCTTGTGTCTTTTTCCTACAAATCTCTTGGTAAATGACTGCATATTCACGTTCTGCATCTCTGAGAATTTGTAAGTGACATTATTCACATTGAATCATTTTCTTTTCTGACTGCTTCTTCACGTTCCTTTCCATTTGACGTCAGCGATATGGCCTTTTATTCCAAGCAGAGGTCAAACCTCATAATTATGATAAGTTTTTAGTTACTGACATTAATATAAATTGAAATAGGTAGCATCTAGATTTAGGTGATCCTTATAAGATACGTCCGTGAGAGAGGCACCATTTATTTTTTAATGGTAAACTCTGCTGTCGATATCATTTGATTTTAACTTAATTATAGTTGAAAAAACTAATAGGAAATATTAATTTTGGTACTCTCATTTTTATATCCTTCCTCTATTCTAGATATCCATGGAATATTCGGGGAATATTCCTTTTTGATTCCCTCGATATTGAGAGAATATCCCCTCATTATCTAAATTTTATTCCCTTGTTTTCGAGGGAATGATAATTTCGGTATTCCTTGCCCTTCCCTTGTAATTGAGGAAATATTCCAGGGATAATATATTTAATTCCCATCATTATTCCCTCGATATCACTTAAAGATATTCCCATATTGTTAAAACTTCAAAATGGGACATCCCCTCGATAAAGATTGGGATATCGATGGAATAATCCCATGGAATTTCCACGGAATATCCCGAGGATAATTTTATGTTACCTGAGAGCTCAGAGATTACATCTCCCCTAATTTACGCGTAATTCGCACTTTCCCATTAGAACCAACGATTTCTATTTTTCTTCCATTCATCACTAGAATATACTTTCGACCACTGATCAATTGACCAAACGACATACTCATGACAAAACACAAGTAACACTTTCCATTTCTTTTTTGAGATTGAAAGCTTCGATGCAGGGACAAATGATTGCAAACTAACTTGTTGAAGTCGAAGCGAAAAAGTAGACTGGGACACCGTACCACCAGACATGACATCTATCTCACGAAAAATTTGACCAGAAGTGTTGAAACTACCATGCAACTTGCAAGCTACTTTGAAAACTTGAATGATCTTCTCTCAGCAATGCTTTGGGAAGTCTGTCATTATTCGGTTTGGAATCAACCACTCCATACTGCTTATGCTGAGCCATATTATGTTATACAATTTCTTGGACCTTCATGTGGCAATCGTAATATCTCACAACGACAATTGGAGACTGTATCAGAGGAGGAAACTTGTGGACATTTCTTGAGGATGAATGGAAGATGAATGGATATTGCGCAAAATTAGTAGCATTTTGTGGTAAAAGATGTATTGAAGGGATATAGCAAAAAATTATTCACAAATTATTAAGTTAATTGCCAATATCCGCGAATACTTCAAAGTTTATGATGGCTACCCTTAACTTTTGACCCAAGCAAAATTTAGTGT
This sequence comes from Caprella mutica, assembly GCA_947561585.1. Classification (NCBI taxonomy): domain Eukaryota; kingdom Metazoa; phylum Arthropoda; class Malacostraca; order Amphipoda; family Caprellidae; genus Caprella; species Caprella mutica. The sequence goes on along the minus strand of CANNZV010001285.1, from coordinate 57,253 downwards.
TTGAAATGAAATACAGAACTATTCATAGAATATTTGTCCAAATGCTTTGAAATTCCATACGAAGACATATGAGTTCTATATGAAAGTACGTGCATATAAATTTTCAATAATGTGTGTTTCGTACTTTTTATGAAAGATTTAGATAACTTGTTTTTGCCTCCCCTTATATTTTGTCCACTACTGTACATGTTTTGACAAAGCTCTTTATTGGCTATAAATGAATATTCTAGTTTTATTATATTATGGTGAAATTTCCCTCATTTCATATACATTTTTGAAGCTTTGAAATTATGGTTCCATTCACGACGATTTCCAATATTTAATAATACATACTCAATATAAATAATTGTATTGTAAAGTTTACTTTGGAAATGATTTCAGGAAATAGGCCAGTTACCCCTCTAATTATTATCAGTGCATTTTGTTGTTGGATATTCACTACTACTAGTCTTTTTATTTATTTATCGAGTATAAAAGTGCATTTAACGTTGGACGTTGTAAATTATTGTTTATATCCCAATATGAAATAAATAATCATAGTTTTGAAATAAATAATCTGGTTTCTCTTGTGGTTATCATCATCCCTGATATTCTTGCTATAGGAGATATTTGTATGACTGTTAGCAGTCTATGAATATACCTTGCCTTAATGGACTAACGACAGGGTTAGGGTTTGGCACACAATTTTACCCTTAAACACTCCCAGCGTCTTACAAGTATAACCAAGAAATATTAAGTACGTTTTACACTGAAATTTTTGTTTAAATAATTAATGCAATATTAGGTTTCGTTTATATATAATTTTGTATGAATCGAAAACGAACACATAAAATATAATTTATGTCCTTCTTGCAAGCGTTACAATATCCTTCTGACAGTGACTTTGTGTTCCCAGCCTATGGTTCTCTTGACATCATTTCATTATATTGATGGTGGATTGGAACTAAAACATCTAATATATTAATTTGTGATAGATTGGATGAAAATTAGATTTGACAGATAATCAATCACTTTGTTTCATTTTTTTAATTTTTAAATTGAACGAGGAATGTAATGGGAAGCTTTTAATGTTGATAATAATTGATATTGAATAGTTTTCGAAGACTATGATAAGGGATCATTTTAGTTATTACCAAAAATAATTGTGAACGGTGAATTTTTTATAACAAAGTGTCATTTAAAATAAAATAAAAATGTGCCTATTCGATTAAACTGTGTAAAATGTATATTGCACATGTTAATTATAATAATTAAAAACAGAACATATTAGCCTTTTTTCTGATTCGCTTCAATACAAATGAATACGAGTCTCACCAGTTATATAACGAAAAGCGACTCGGATTGCTAATCGAAATTAAAAATATTAATTTAAATATGTAGGAGGAAAAACTTCATGAGGAAATTATTACTCGATGGAATCGATCACCTTGTATTAACCACCACTTCATCTGATAACAAGTAATATGTGCATGCTGTAAAGTTTTGTGAATATTGCTCCTTTAATAAAAACCAAAATTAATTGTACAAAATACAACACTCTATGTTAGGAAGGAAATTTTTTACATCTCTTTTTCTTTATAATTGAGTTTTTTATTTATTTTTATTTTGACTTCCGCAAAACTGAGTTTTGTCCAAAACAAACCTCTCTCACTTATTTGTTATTTTCGTATAATGATCATGAGTTTTCAGAAGAGAACTCCAAATCATTTAATAATCTTTCCATCTTTGAGGCACATCACTGATTCATCCGTTTGATTTTTATTTATGTCTTTTTTTTCCTAATGTTATTTTTACATTCAAATAAGTATCAACAATTAATTATTTTCTCGGTATATCGTTAATTTCCGAAAAGTGGTTGCCATTGGAAAGCGATGTTAAAATAAGGAATTTTCATTGATAATGAGAAGTGTCTAACCTTGAAGATGATACCAGAATCTTAATTAAGCGCAAAGCTAAGAAAAATTTGCCACTTAAAATGGTTCGAGATGAACACCTTTACTTTCCATGAAGTAAAGAATGCGAGAATGGTCTTTTTACCCATGCAAATACAAGACTTTAAAGCCTTTTCTTTAATACTTCCACTGATGATTCAGTCAGTTTTTATTATATAAATAGTATGAGGGTTCATTATTAACCATTCTTTAACTTACTAAGTAATGAGCTTAAACTCTATTTATTGTTGTACTGAGAGAGAGATTGAGGTACCCCAGATCGTCAGTAGACATTCCTTTAAAGAATTTATTTATTTTACTTAGCGGTGAAGAGTGTGGCGTCTCAGTCCTGTCGTTGCATCAGTTGTTGTTAATCAATTCATAACAACTCAGCTTTTTTTAATTCGGTACCTTTGAATCTACTGTAGTTCATATTTTTAAAATCCCCCTTCTGAAATTCCTTCATTCAAAAACAAAATTTCTCTCACCGGAAATAGTCACTCTTTATATTCTGCTTTCTGTTCATTGATAGGCGAACATTCAGGTCGCAACTCCCAAAATTAGAGTCTGATAAACTTTTTGAACAAATTTGGAATTACGAAGAAATTGGAAAGTAAGAAAAACGTGAAGAATGGGATGGTAAACCTCAAAATCAAAATTTATATTATCATTATTTAAATGATGCATTTTTTCTAAATATTTCAACTTCATTTCAATTTGTTTTATGACTACATAGATGAAGAGTGAATAAGTAAGAAGGTGTGATACATGATTTATTATATCATAAAATACTTCCGTGTTTTTATCATTGTTGTATAATTTTAAGCTCATACTCATAAAAATGTGAATTATATATAATGCTAAAGCCAAATTATTTCAAAATTAATCTTCTTCACAAATAATATTTTAGTGACAGTATCTTCCACGATTTCTTGGAAAACCTAATTTCCTAGATATTAAAATATAATTAATGCGATTTGCAGCAGAAAGAATCATAAAATTTTAGGTTGTGATCTCATCCTGTGATAATGTCATGGGACCTGACTATGGTCGACATGTGTTGTTGATGTGATTACTGAAGTTTGATGGGAGAGTTATAGTGACTCTAGAGAACCGAGTTAGGATTATGTGTATGAGTGGCCATAAAATGTTTGTTTGAATCTTACGAATAGAGGATCTTCGAGAAGTTTGTGACTACTCTAGAGTATTTGTCCATATTTGTATAGTTAACAAAACATTTGTTTAGAAATAATATATATATTTATATGTATAGGTATTTTGATCACCAGGTAGTTCGACCTCGTTTATTTCACTCCGTGGTGATTTGATCTCCCGATATTTGATTCATGGATTTAAAAAGCATGTCAATATTATATATATATCCATGCCATTAGATTTTAGGATCAATTATTTAGACTATCGCTTTTAAACTACATTCTTCAAGTTTCTTCAAATCGCTTCTTAAGACACCGACTGCAACTGCTTCATTATCGGAAATGCAGAAAGTTATTAAGAGTATTCGTGTTTAAAAGTTTAAATTATAATATTTCAATATAATACTGTTTTATTATATTGGGAGTCATATTTATACCATTGGCTCAAATAACAGGGAGTTAAATTACCTGACGTAAAATTAATGGGTTTCAAATTAACAGCTGGTCAAATTACAGGTGGCCAAATTACTTATAAAGTATACACTCACAGCTCTACAGTACATAATATCGTTAATATATTAACAATTCCTAAATTGAATGCATGTATTTTATGTTCATACTTAACTAAAAAAAAATTATTTTAAATTTTCAATGGAAGTAATTAATAATTAAGAGAGAATCAGATTTATATTATATGTGAAACAAAGTTCACCCACAACTTTTTCATGCAACATTCCATCTAAAAATGATACTATACTGACACAGAAAATGTGGTTCTAGGTATATTCCATCACGGTATATTCCACCCCAGGTATATTCCACCCCAGTAAATTCCATCCCTGTGACAATGCTCATTTGGGTTATAATAAAAACTCAAAGATTTTATTTTTGGATGGTCATTTGTTAAATGGTCATTTGTGGTCGTACCGATGAAAAAAGAACTCAGACGATATCCTGAGACATTTGGACAATATTTAAAGGAAAACCTCAAGTCAATTGAAATTTCATCCTAATTAATTTACAAATATTCTTAAAATGGTAGTTTATTTCAAGGTTTATTTGTTGAAAAAGTTAATATCAATTCCTTTTTAACATGAAACTGCACATGTGCTCCTACAACAATGGTTGGATGAGGTATGGAAAGGGTCGACAACTCATTCAATGTTTTCGCTGTTTGCTAATAAGTCGCTGTTTTGGATTCTAAGACAAAATTCCCCGTGGTCAAAATCTCTCAATGTAAAATAAAGGCAAAAATCTCCCAGTCTTAAAACTCTGTGCAATAATTACCCCTCCCCATCAAAAACTTCCCTGGTTAAAAAAAATATAAAAAAGCCTTCGGTCAAAAACCACTTCTTCTACAAGAAGTTAAAATACCATATTCAAAATGAAATAAATACTATATGACATAATCTTACATATAATATCGCTGTTGAGTCGGCAATAGGGAAGAAAATCAGCTTGAGATTGAAAATGTAAATAGCTCAACTGATAAATGCGTTCACACAACCCTTTTTTCTGCTTTTTTGTAAAATTTAAAGCTTGTAATTAGCCAGCAAATGATTTAATTTGATACAGTGTAAACGCAAGTTACCTAGTATTACTTATAATATTAAAAAACGACTGATATTAATAACTAACAAACCTAACCCGTGAAATGGGGTGAAAAAATTTTACCGTGGTGGAATATACCTAGGGTGGAATATACCGGGGTGGAATATACCGGTCACCAGAAAATGTAAACCCTCTGTGTATTTTTACGGTCAATTAGTCCTATATTATTAGGATATTGAAAGATTTGGTTACGGCATGACTTGAATTTCATAATAAACTACATAAGGTTACATAACATATCGATAGAGATGAAAAACTTATTCTAAACTTAGGCAAATCTCTTCAAGAGATGTCCACTACACAACACCATAATTGACTCTTTACTGAAGGCAGCCTAGCATTAGCTATTCAAGCGTCTAATTTATACGAGGGAGGGTGGCCACTTCATAACACATTGATTTTACAAAACTTTTTCAATCTGAATCTATCAAAGGCATTTATAGGAAATAACAGTAGCATTTAAACACAGAAAAATGAAAGAGCCCTAATGTGAATGATCGTGACTGTTTCCAAAACAACATGGTATTATTGAAAATTCTTACCCAATAGCTCAATATTACTTTAGAAAACCTAGTTAGAAATCTAAAGCCAACAAAGTATTATTAATTATAATTTTTCAATGGTGTTATTTTTTATTATGAACAAGAAGAATTAAATCTTTACAGAAGAGGAAATTTCTTCTGGAACTTAGGACGATTAGGACGGGTGAAATCAATCACCATAAAACCTCTCCATCACGGATGAATGGATGTTATTGGCATTCCCTCTCTGAATCGCAAGAGCCAATCACTGTTAGAATCATGCAGACTCTCTTGGATCGTTCGTAGTTTCAAAAAGGCGTCTACCTATGGCCCTCATGATTGGGGAGGTCGTACTGCCGTACGCTCCTGTGGTCTCTATAGCAATTGGCTCAAATATGTTAGAATTTCCAAGGACCGAGTATTTCTGACGTTTTTGATTCTCCGCAGCCCAGGCAGCTGATCTGGCCTCAACCGCGGAATTATTGAGAGGTATCTCGGCAAATATGTCGACACGTGCGTAATCTCAAATCAAAATATGTTCATTCATGTAAGGGAACACAGTAATACCATCTGGGCACTGTCAAGTCCAGAAGGCTCAAGCACTAAAGGGAGTCCTGCTCTCTGCAAAGTCCGTTCTACCAAATTATTCATTGCTGCATGTATAGGGTGACGCTATGAACTGTACCGCATATATAGGGTGACGCCATAAACTGTACCTAAAAGATAGTCCAAACAGTCCTATGCCTTCCATCCCACTACCACATTGGCAAGAATGAAGTTAATTCACCAACTCTCACACCCACTCTGAGAGTAAGAGCTACCCTAAGGACTCCTGGATCAAGCTATGTACCTAATTACGGTATGGGAATTGCATTCGACCACACTCCAGTCTCCTTAATATATGAGAATAGCAGTCGTGCTCTTGCCACCTGATCAGCTCTAGCCAACAAACTCTCCATTAATATATGGACCAGTGGTGTATCCCATATTTTTGACTGAAATCTTGGACTGGTACAGGAAGATCAGCCTGTAAACCCCGCCTCCATGTCTCAATTGCATCCGTAAGCTCTCCGGTATCAACTACTTTAATATTACGTATAACACTGATTGGCTTATTTACTACCAGTTTAACTTCTCAACAATTATTTGATAGGAGTAATTAGAAGCATCATTGTAACGACACATGATCCAGCAAACATTTACTATAACAACAGTATAAACAAAGTGTTACAATATGGAATGTAATAATCACATTTTGCAGTTCAGAGAATTTTTTTATAAATAAAACAATGTGAAAATATTTCACAATATTCTACGGTAAGAGTTTGTGAATGATTCCATTAATTACAAAACTTCTAATATGCTTCGAAATGAAGAGAAAAATTACACCAAAACGTACTAAAAATGAACATTCAATTGCATGTAAAGAGCTATGTCCAAACATGTTTCTTTTATTACAGAAACAATGCATTACACTCAATCTTTGTTTTGGATGATTTATTCTCCAAATTAGTGATCAAAAGGCAAATATTTGAACAATGCACTGCAGTAGGATGATTTAACTTCAAAAGTGAGACTGAACAACAAAAGTTTGAGCTGTGAAAATTTGGATTGCAATTTTTAATATAAGGAACGAAGCATATTGTGACCAACTTCGTATATACATATGTTGTTAGAAAGCTCGAGAATATTTCTGACACTGAGCTGATTGGAAACTGTAACTGTTTGGAAACTAATGGAAGAAAAATGATATTTTATAATTCTAGTTTGTGTAAATTCTGACTATTGATGTGATGTGTTCTTAATTTCTTGCATCTCGTTATCTTCAAGAAAGTACAAATATATCCAAAGCTGTTGTTCTCTCAAGTTTTTTTCTATTGGTATACGTTCGTAAAGTTTACTTTTATACAGTAATTCATAATAACATTGTACATTTAGATTTTATCTTCATAATATACGATTCAAAATCAACAAAACTTGTTATTTATTTGAGAGGAGCGATCCAGATCTCACAGTTTTCGGGTTGGTATATACGGTTTTCGAGTTGGTTGGTAATCGTATAGTGTGTTTAAAAGGTTCCCATAATGATGCCCACAGGAAAAATAAGCCCACAGGAAGAAATCGAACAGCAAAAAGCACACACCAAAATGCCCACACAGAAAAAAGTCCACAAGAAAAATTGCTCACACTGAAAAAAACACAAGGAAAACAGCTCACAAAAAAACTGAAACATAAATTATACAATTTGCTACAGAAATAAGTATATCGGGAGACGTGTCGCTCTCAGGCCCCTGACAGATTATTATACAGTACTANGTTAAAAAGAAGCGTAAAAAGTTGTGTTTGTAGTTACCTAACTTGTCCTCTCAATGATCTGCAGTCTTCTCGCAGGGGGGGGGGGGGAATCTATTCACCGATTAGGCGGTGAAGTTGGGTATGTAAATAGATACCCAACTATTCTGGAATCGTACATATATTTTAAAAAATAATCTTACTGTCATTTGTTACGTAATGCGCATTAGCAATAATTTAATTTACATTATAAACTGGTGCCTAATACCTGATTGCTTATCATTAGGTAATTTACAAGTACGAACACAAAACAATTACTACCTTTTGTTACTCATTCATGAATAACAAAATACACACACTATTAATCTTCATTTATATTTATCAAACTATCATTATTTTAATAAAATATCATCGTAATATTCACTCGTTTACCTACCTACTGTTAGTGCAGCAATAATACTATTTTGATATATTTACTAAAACTAGGTTCTGGATGTATTCAACTTTTTATAGATAGCTACTGATTTAGCAACCAATAATTTCCTGATTATTTTTCATTAGGTATATATATATTTTCAATCTACCTAATCATTGATCTGTTCAGATAATAATAACGTGTTGCATGTACTGATAATTTAGAAATAAACTAATAAAATAATATAAATAAAATGAATCAGTTAAAGTAATTAAAATATTGTTAGTGCATAGTGACAATGACACTAGTCATCGTATGATGCATTGAAATGTTTATTATTGTAAACCTAGGTATCTGAGAAACTAGGTTTCAAAATTTTAGTAATGTATTGCAAAGAAAAAGTGTATGGTAATCTTAGCATAATATTTACCCAATAATAAATAAAAATACTGCAATATTATAAGTGTTATTTATGTATCGAATAATATTGGGTATTTATTATTAATTAATAATATAAATACTCTCAAAAAACAATATTAGGGAGGAGAACGGGTTGTCAATATATACGGAAAGAAGGTAGTGAATGATAGGTACACTGAGGTAAAGCTAATTGTAGTCAAGGACAGACCAGGAGTCGTTTAACGACGCCTTTTGTAGTTTATTTACTAATTCAAAATAAATATATGTATATCGGGGGGCCTGCCACCCCCGAGCCCCCTTGCCAGGTAATATAAGCAATCATGAATCATAATCCTTCATTACCCAACATAATCTTACATTGCCCACCATAATCTTTCATTGTCCACTATATTCTTTCAGTGCCTACCATAATATTTCATTGCCCACCATGATCCTTCATTGCCCACCATGATCCTTCATTGCCCACCATAATCTCTAATTGTCCACTATATTCTTTCAGTTCCTACCATAATATTTCATTGCCCACCATGATCCTTCATTGCCCACCATGATCCTTCATTGCCCACCATAATCCAACGTAATCCGTAAATAACAAACATAATCCTTCATTGCCCACCATAATCTTTCAATGTCTACCATAATATTTCATTGCCCACCGTAATCTTTCATTGTCTACCATAATCTTTTATTGCCCACCATGATCTTTCATTGCCCTCCATAATCTTTCATTGCCAACCATAATATTTCATTGCTCACCATAATCTTCCATTGCCACCATAATCTTCCATTGCCCACCATAATCTTCCATTCATTGCCCATCCTAAAATGTTTCATTGCCCACCATAATAATATTGTATCATTGTCCACCACAATAATCTATCATTGCCCCACCATAATAATATTGTATCATTGTCCACCACAATAATCTATCATTGCCCACCATAATAATCTATCATTGCCCACCATAATAATCTATCATTGCCCACCATAATAATCTATCATTGCCCACCATAATAATATTGTATCATTGTCCACCATAATAATCTATCATTGCCAACCATAATAATCTATCATTGCCAACCATAATAATCTATCATTGCCAACCATAATAATCTATCATTGCCCACCATAATAATCTATCATTGCCAACCATAATAATCTATCATTGCCCACCATAATAATCTATCATTGCCCACCATAATAATCTATCATTGCCCACCATAATAATCTATCATGGCCAACCAAAATAATCTATCATTGCCCACCATAATAATCTCCACAATCCACCATTTTAATTGACCTATCAATACATTTCATGACCCCCATTATACATAAAGTTCATTTACATACAATTTATGTACAGAATACATCCAAATACCTCTTTCCTAGTTCACGTCCCTAAATGAAATAGGGACGTGCACTAGGAAAGGGGTATTTTTAAATTAATTAATTTTGCGTGTACGATATAATTATTGAGGTTAGTATCAGTATTACTTAGGTAACAGTTTGTCAATTGGTATTCAATTTTTGCAATAGAAACTAACATTTTTTTGACAATGCAATAATAATTATTAATCTTTGAACATATTTCACTCTAAGCTTCACACTGAAAAATTAAATTATATATCTTCAGTAATACTTGTATCCTCATTATTACATGTATTACGTACCTTAATATATTCATCATTCCATTACTCCACTACTCTCATTTTAACGATACATTTAACTAGTATGTAAGTGACACATTAGTGACACTTTTTCACGTCAATTTCATAAGCTTCAAAATACATTCAAATTTCAATAGGTACTACCTACATGAATGAATCTTTCATAAAAAATAGGTAGTTTGTAAAACTTATTCAGATAAATGTATTTACCATACGTCATTATCAACTATGTGTACCAATGCATGGTTATCTTTGGTAAGTTACGAATTATTGGACAATTCCACATTTTCGGTCAAAGGAGAAAAAATAAACATTACCATAAAATATAGTATATACTCTTTATTTCAATAGGTAATAGTGATAATTATCCGAATACCAATTAAAAATATTAAAGGAATTTTCTCTTTTATGACCGAGAAAGTGAAACTGCCCGATGATTCGTAGCTTAACTCACTTCCTATATAAATTTATTAAATATTTCACAGCTGAGCACTGATAGCTTATTGTTTTTTTTAGAAATTAAGGAATTTAATAGCATTATCACAGTACAGAGAACATAATAGTATCCCAGAGCTATAGGGGGGATATTACGCGTGACCCGGTAGGCTGTGACGTCACATGTCAACAGTGGTGCGTACGTTTGTACGTACAGTACAAGCACAAAAGATGGCTGCAACACACCCAACTTTTGTTAAATAACGTTTTCGGTGATATTTTTTTTAATTCCACATTACCGCATGTTATTATCCAATCTCTATAGTCATACGGACGAAAATTAAAAAATGACTGTTGATGAAATTGCTACTGGTCTTTTTACACCCAAAATAGTAACAAATTTTTAGTCTTGAAGAAGACGATTTATTCAAGATAATTAGATCATTAGTCAGATCGGTCGCGTTGGCCGCCATCTTAATTCTCTATTCCACGTGACCCACAGCAATTCTGTTTACTATGACGTGACCTCTTGTTTACATACATGACGTCACAGCCTACCCAGAATAAATTTGAATAATACATGTAACTGGGGTACTATACTATTCTGTTTACTATGGCATTATCTACCTATATAGTTTTAAATTAACAAACCAATAGTAGGATGGTACTTATATCAATAGTATCATTAGAGTCAGACTCACGTCACAAAATACGTCCGATCATTCGTAAATTAGTCAACTCAACACAAAATATTTAATTCAGTTAGCTACCTACCAATGTTTGAATATTATAATATTTATTAATAACTAATAGACGAAAAATACCTTCCTATTGGTTTAAATGTTTGAATTGAAGATTTTTTGTACTGATAGGAATTATTTATATTATAGTATAGATTGACTTAGGAACCAACAGATTAAAGAATATTTGCGATTAATATTTACGAAATAATACGGTCAGGAAATTGGAAGTTGATAATATATAATTACTAGTCTAGTTTAGATTACTATTCATTGGTCCGACTCCTACTTAGTCCGACGCCACTTTAGTCCGACATTTTTTGCATGTTATATCTGATTTAACAGCAAATATATGTACATAGGGGGGCGTGCCCCTGCCAGGTCATTAAATAATCATTTAGTGTGCAGTACAACAAACTAGCGGAAACAACAAACTACATTAAATGATGAAATCGAATGAATCATTGTCAATCATCTGTCAATCATCTGAGACACTACGTACTTAGGTATCACCAATAGACTGAAGGGAAATGATTAAATTATTTATTTGTTTATTTATAGTAACAAATATATAAACTATTTAAAATAAATTTAGAGCTAATTATGACTTATTATATACCTTATTAATAATTATATTGCAGTGATTAATTTGTATTATTTATCGGTATAGAGAAATACGCCATCGTATAAAAACAGTATATGATATCATTATTTGCAGTACATGTTAACTGTCACTGATTCAGTGTTGTGAAATAAACTTAAATGTACATGATATAGTGCCAACAAGTTAATTATTATTAGGAAAGAAATAAGTATTTTATTAGTGAGATTATTGGAGGATAGCAAACATCCCGCCACTAACCATAATGCTACCCTCCCCTGTCCCCCTTAGCCCCCTCCTTTACGACACCTCCCCCCCCCCCCTTATAATGTCACTCTAGGCACCAAATAGAGTGAGTGAAGTAAAGCACTCATTGCACCAAATAGAGTGAGTGAAGTAAAGCACTCATTGCACCAAATAGAGTGAGTGAAGTAAAGCACTCATTGCACCAAATAGAGTGAGTGAAGTAAAGCACTCATTGCACCAAATAGAGTGAGTGAAGTAAAGCACTCATTGCACCAAATAGAGTGAGTGAAGTTAAGCACTCATTGCACCAAATAGAGTGAGTGAAGTAAAGCACTCATTGTACCAAATAGAGTGAGTGAAGTAAAGCACTCATTGCACCAAATAGAGTGAGTGAAGTAAAGCACTCACTGCACCAAATAGAGTGAGTGAAGTAAAGCACTCATTGCTCACTCACAAATTTCTCTCTCATTTACTTGAAAGAAAGAGAACTAATGGATAAGTATAATCTTTGAAATATCCTATGATATGTACTATATGCCTAGTGTTATTTAATTTAACTTATAAGTTACAAATAAGATAATATCTTTGTAACTTGTAAGTTACTACAATATTTCACTATTATTTTATTAATAAAATCTTGAACATAATAATTAGGTACTTTATTTATAGTAATATAACCAAGAACATAAAGCATTTCCTAGTTTAGTACTAACTACCTTGATATGTTGTAGAAAATTCACTTTCCGAGTACTATGGGTGTCCGAACATTGTTACGTTTCCTATAAGTTTTAACTAAAAGACTGTATGTTACTAGGTACCAAGTTACTAAACAACCAAGTAAATCATACCTATCTATAGGGTAAGTTCCGAGTTATCGAACGGTTCCAGTTTTACGAACAAGTAAATAAGGTTAATATGAGTATAAAATAATAATTATAATATATTTTTTACGTGCACGAAAATGAAACCGTTCGATAACTCGGAACTTACCCTAATTAGTCAGCTATCTAAATTGTACATCGGAACTTACCCTAATTAGTCAGCTATCTAAATTGTACATAACTAATCAATATTCTTATATCAAAATATTTATTTAAATTTAATAACAAATACCCCACACCATCTAATCTAGTATGAAAAATAGTTAAAAAGAAGCGTAAATTCCAAACTTGAAATTCATGAAATCTCAGGAAGTTCATCACATTACTAGGGGAACTATATATTAAAAATGAGGGGGTAAATAACCATTGCAATATAACTAAATAGCTATTTATCGAAAAGGAGTTAGTGCCTATATTTTGTAATATTCTCAATAACATCTCTAGGAATATCTTACATCATTTCCCTAGCACCATTTTCTCATTTTATTTCACATCATTTAGGTACCGATAAAGAGTTATTTTCCGTCACGTGACGTCATCACTTTGTGTTGAATGCTGTCGTGTATTCATAACAAATTACTTAATATAGCTAGATAAATACTTAAATTAGGAACAATATAAATTATTTAAATAATCAATTATAGAGTATTATAATTTATTATTTCAGTAGTTAAAAAAAATAAAGTACCTAGGTGGTATTTTTATTTTCATTAAATCAAATTAATTACTAATTACATTATTTTACTGTATGAATAAATATGTTATATTTCGAATATTAATTTATTTCCACCATATCAGTTTATTTCCCATAATATATAACAATTATTATATTTTCATTCATGCAAAATATGTCTTTTATTTTCGTCATAAAAATGATAACCATTGTGAACATTTATTTTCTATTTTTATTTCTCGTCATAAATGGAAAATAATTCGAATTACGAAAAAAGGTAAAGCAGTTGTTTTCGTAGTCTCTTTTTATATTTATTTTAAAGTCAATTAATGGTATTTTTTATTCTCTCTATTAATTATATATTTCTTTATATTTATTCATTTGAATTAAATCCCAATCCATTACATTATAAATTATCATTTGAATAATTTGAATGGAATAAAAGTAAATTACCTATGTTATGATATTACTTTGTTCACAATCTCTATTATAATCATCACGTAGCATATATGGTACACTATGTGGTTATGCAGGTTAAGTCACACAATCATCTGTTATTCCCAACTCTTTGTTACAGAGTTTATGTTCAAGTATGAAGGTGAGAGTCTCGGTGATGGCAGCTTCTCTTTGCCCCGTAAGTCCAATGGTTGTCCCCCTATACTTACTTTAACGGACTCACCTTCTGATTCTCTTGAAAATGTCTGCAGTATAATCAGCAGCCTAGCACCAGTAAAGTCTACCAGAGACTCAAGAACGTGAGTCATGAGACTGTTTGTCCAAACAGTTACCTCAGTGTTGAACATTGTTAGCTTTTCAAGAGATGGAATGAAAGTAAAACTTTAAGAGTGTTTAATTAGAGTACAATTAGTTACTAATTTTGAGATGTAATTGCTATTGGAATTAGAAAATTTATTTGCTGGAACATTGTGTAATCTCAGTTGAATCTATTTTATATTATTTAAATATTTCTTCCACATTAATTATATGTAATGCATACTTCCTGGTGTGTACTGCTCACTTTCTTTTGTTTATTATGTGACAAGTATTACATTAGGAACAAAAATAACTACCATTTTCTATTACCTTTACAACAGTAACTTAAATTAACTTTTTAATACTCATATCTTTCCACCTCTTCCATGCAATAGAAATACCAAATTAAAATGGAAATACTCACCTGTCTAAATAATGTCCTGGTATTTTTTAATTTACTCTATATCCAATATGTAAGATTGAAGTGGAAGATTATAGCTACTAATTTCAATAAGGTATATATTTCAAGAGTTAATATCAATGATTATCATCCTTCACATTTATTCATAACAGTGTGTGCCTATTACTATAGTTATTATCCACGTTACAGATTCTTTGAGCTGTACCTAGCGAGATGTTCTCTCTCTGCTTCTGACGTCACAGCTTTGGTGGAGAAGTTAAGCGCCAAAAATTTCAAAACTGAGAATGATGGAGTTACCAGGGCAGTCAAACTCAGGTCAGTTTGAGAAGATGAACACTACAAATAAACATGAAAAGAAAAATAAATTCTTTTGAAAATAATAAAAGTATTTTCTCTACGGTGATATAATTATTCTCTTATAAATTAGATAAGATCCTGTAGGAAAAATGTAACAAGATAAGATCATTGGAAAAAGATATAGCAAATTATAACCACTTTCTAACTTTAAATAACACAATAATTACCGTAGAACAATAAATAACTGAAATGCCATTACTTATAGTTGATAACACGTGTTATTCTATTTCAGTTCTGCACGCAATGAGTACTGCTTTGCTTGCAGAGGCAATCACAGCGAGAAAGATTTGAACTGCTACCGACTGGAGCTGGCAATGTAAAGATTTATTTACTGCGTAACTGAGATTGAAGAACTACCCTATTTCTTATCTTTAATTTAGCTCTCTAACTTGGGTGTGAATGTTGTTCTTTACTTTATCACTAGTGTAATTGCCCGTTAAGAATAACGTGTTCTCAACTGCATCACTATCAATATTTGTGTAAAGGATAATTATATTATAATTATATCATAGACATGACTGATGAGTTACAGAGTACATTAATTTTATGACTGATGTTGCAAATAGTTCTTCATAAGCTTTCACTGTAGATTTCAAATAATTTCTAATTCAGTTACAGGAATAATCATTTATTGCACTCATATAAGAATTGGTATTCATGCTATCACTTGTTAACATAATTAGTCTAATTTCTGAATATTATTCAAACCGGATGTGTAGTTTATCACAAGTCTATGACTGAGCTCTATGTATTCAAAGCGTGACAGACAGACAGACAGACCAATAAAGATAAGGAAACTATTTATGGGGGTGATTCATTTGACCACAGGAAGATATTCCAGTGAAAGAGAAATAGTGTCAAGTTATTCAATTGGAACATTATTCATTTCTTGAGTCTATCCGTACAAACACAGTAAAGTTTATTTTAGCTAACTAGAAATGTACTCAAAATATAGGCAATGTTTTCATCTCTTCAGGCAACAAACCAATCTTTCGTCATAAATCAATAATAGCTACCAATTATATATTCACATGTACTATTAATAAGCGTAATTCATAACTTGAAATATAACAAATAGGTATTTAATTCAAATGAAATAGAATACAGATTTAATACACTTTATTTGGTTGTTAACTGTTCTATTTTATTTTAATTGGATAAATTCGAATATATAAGAGAGTGAACCCAAATCATCCTTTGTTTCGGTTAGCAAACAGTTTGGACACAGAGTAGCTTTCCTGCGTTCACCATCTTACAGAAGAGTTAGACATTTGACATGAATTTTCTAACATTTTTTACTGATATTCTTGTAGAACTTTTCTGGTTTGTTTCACGTGAAATTATTTCCCTGTTGTTTTATTCTTTTCCATATAATTTGTAAAATTGTTATTTGAAGCGCGTGGAGTCTGTACGAGAACACAGTCATGTGCATGACTCTTGATATTTTTAACAGCTTAGCCACCTTTGAATTCCCTCAGGTTCCATTATTTTATTTTCCCGGTACTTGAAATACATTTGAGGATGATAACAATATTCTAAATAAATGCTTTACATGGTTATGCTTTCATGTGCCTAATTGTTATGATTATAAATATGATAATAATTATTTAGCACTGATCTAAACCGACAAACTGTAGAAAATAACCGTTACACCAAATAATATGATGAGTATTTTCAGTTGGTGCCATTTCATTTGTTACAACAAACTGAAGAAAAAGAATGATTTTCTTCAACCAACAGAAGAAACTGTTTAATTTTATCGCTAAAATTGAAACACTTTTTCAAAGTCATAACTGAAAACTGTTAAACATCAATCATTTCTCAGATTAAGTCAGTTATGTACAATTATTTTAAAATAATAGGCGTTATGTAATAATAATAATAATAATACCATTTATGAACTAACTCCATTAGCGTAATTTATTCATCCACTAACACTAGCCATTACAATCGGTAGTTAGGATCACAACTTACGACTGAATGAGTCTAATGTCTCCATCACAATTAGTCTTTGTGATAGACAATATAAAGTACACTGATTACTATAGGGATTTATTTTAACCGAGAGAGACTAACAGTTCTCATTTATTGCAGCCAAGACGACAATCTTCCGAGCACTTCACACGACAAAGCTCAGGGGAGCGAAGAAGACAATCTTCCGAGCACTTCACACGACAAAGCTCAGGGAAGCGAAGAAGACAATCTTCCGAGCACTTCACACGACAAAGCTCAGGGAAGCGAAGAAGACAATCTTCCGAGCACTTCACACGACAAAGCTCAGGGGAGCAAAGACGACAATGTTCCGAGAACTAAAGAAGTCAAAGGAAAAGGAAAGAGAAACAAACTCCTGAATTATTTGGGACGCAAGATGAAGGACCTCCTATAGGAAGAAGAGTGGCACAAACCACAACAATTGGGACTAGTGATGATTGCTCTGAACTTACAGAGTTACTGTTATTATGAACACTGTTATCATCTATTGGGACTAGTGATGATTGCTCTGAACTTACAGAGTTTCTGTTATTCTGAACACTGTTATCATCTATTGGGACTAGTGATGATTGCTCTGAACTTACAGAGTTTCTGTTATTATGAACACTATTATCATCTATTGGGACTAGTGTGGATTGCTCTGAACTTACAGAGTTTCTGTTATTATGAACACTATTATCATCTATTGGGACTAGTGATGATTGCTCTGAACTTACAGAGTTTCTGTTATTATGAACACTGTTATCATCTATTGGGACTAGTGATGATTGCTCTGAACTTACAGAGTTTCTGTTATTCTGAACACTATTATCATCTATTGGGACTAGTGATGATTGCTCTGAACTTACAGAGTTTCTGTTATTCTGAACACTATTATCATCTATTGGGACTAGTGATGATTGCTCTGAACTTACAGAGTTACTGTTATTATGAACACTGTTATCATCTATTGGGACTAGTGATGATTGCTCTGAACTTACAGAGTTTCTGTTATTCTGAACACTATTATCATCTATTGGGACTAGTGATGATTGCTCTGAACTTACAGAGTTACTGTTATTCTGAACACTATTATCATCTATTGGGACTAGTGATGATTGCTCTGAACTTACAGAGTTTCTGTTATTATGAACACTGTTATCATCTATTGGGACTAGTGATGATTGCTCTGAACTTACAGAGTTTCTGTTATTCTGAACACTAATATCATCTATTTGGACTAGTGATGATTGCTCTGAACTTACAGAGTTTCTGTTATTCTGAACACTATTATCATCTATTGGGACTAGTGATGATTGCTCTGAACTTACAGAGTTTAGGAGGAAATGTTTGTTTGGTTAAAGTTTTATTTTAATTATTGTAATGATTTACTATAGAGACATTTAAACATTGAAGTGATTGATGCTCTACCTATTAGTTAAGTAGTTTGTACTTATTACTTAATTTTTATTATGTTATCCTATTGATTTATACTCTATACATTAAAAATTTATACCTACTATTGAATGCTTAGTAAGTGATACTTATTGCTTAATGCTTAGTAGGTTATACTTATTGCTTAATGCTTAGTAAGTTATACTTATTGCTTAATGCTTAGTAGGTTATACTTATTACTTAATGCTTAGTAGGTTACACTTATTGCTTAATGCTTAGTAGGTTATACTTATTGCTTAATGCTTAGTAGGTTATACTTATTACTTAATGCTTAGTAGGTTATACTTATTACTTAATGCTTAGTAGGTTATACTTATTACTTAATGCTTAGTAGGTTATACTCATTGCTTAATGCTTAGTAGGTTATACTTATTGCTTAATGCTTAGTAGGGTATACTTATTGCTTAATGCTTAGTAGGTTATACTTATTACTTAATGCTTAGTAGGTTACACTTATTGCTTAATGCTTAGTAGGTTATACTTATTGCTTAATGCTTAGTAGGTTATACTTATTACTTAATGCTTAGTAGGTTATACTTATTACTTAATGCTTAGTAGGTTATACTTATTGCTTAATGCTTAGTAGGTTATACCTATTGCTTAATTCTTAGTAGGTTATACTTATTGCTTAATGCTTAGTAGGTTATACCTATTGCTTAATGCTTAGTAGGTTATACCTATTGCTTAATGCTTAGTAGGTTATACTTATTGCTTAATGCTTAGTAGGTTATACTTATTACCTAATGCTTAGTATGTTATACCTATTGCTTAATAATAATCAGTTCATGCTCATTATTTACCTCTATTTAACAGTTTATTTACATTTGTTCTTCATTTTTTAGCTTCTAATACAGAGAGTAAATACAGGGTGAGTCAGAGAGAAAGCATTAATAAATTACTTTAAAAACTCTTTAGAAAAGTTAGAAATGAACTGTCGCGACAACAGGCGTCACTTAACACAGATTGTTTTCGTATCTTAAATGTTATTCCTAAATTAAACTTATAAATCTAATTAATGTTTGACATTAAGTTTCATGTTCTATCCCTAATAGTTTGAGAGTTATTACAGTTATTTAATGGGTCATTGTTGTTGTTCCACCCTGTAGATGGGGTAAACCTATAACCACTGTATACTATAAGTTTATTAAATGTTATAACGCTAATATTTTACTATGTTTTACCTCTGCCAACAAAGAACAGGAAATTATTTCTATGAATTCTAACTGTATTTTATCTTCCTCATACCTCATCAATTAACAATTTCAATGATTTTCTTTTTTTCTTTTTACTTTTTGTTGCTTCTTTCAAATCTGTCTTATGTAGTTATTTGACCCCATTGGCTCTATCCTGAAGCTGTCTGTGGTGAATGGAAGAGAAGGGGGTGGTGTCCCTTGGGTCCCGAACTGTAGTAATTTGGATTATGGATTGTCTCTTTTTTTGCCATGTTTATAATTTTTTTAACGCTACTTGCAGTTTTAGAGGATAGCGCTAGGGTTATGCTCTTCAACTACGAGGTCTTAGATTTTGTGTTAGGTAGGCTCGTAGGCATCATTTACTATCACCTCTTCATTTTCCTCTTCCATCCGTGAGTGCAGCCAGTGGTGCTTGTGTCACATTTCGTCACATTCCTTGGTAAATGACTGAATTCACGGAATAGCTTTTCTGCATCCATGAGCATTGTCATCGATGGTGGTAAGTGACTTTGTTCATAGAGCCACTTTCCTTTCTGACTGCTTCTTCTAGTCCCTTGTACTTAATTTCCTTTTGACGTCAGTAGTATTGCCTTTTGTTCTGAAGCAGACGTTAAACCCCTACTAAATAAATCAATTAAATTATGTAGTTATTATTATATCAATATTTTAAAGGCATTATAACTCCACTAGTATAAACCATTTCATTAAATACAATGTCAGGATGCAATTGCTATTTATTCTATAGAATAACCTACAAGATATAATTGTGAAGAGAATAATAGTAACATAGCATTATATATAAGTAGCCAATGCTTTGAATATTGCTGACTATATAGAGCAGGATTCGGTGCTTCAATCTAGCTGGGAAAGTTAGCAATTTCTAAAGGAATCACAGCATTTGGCACCAATGACCGACAGAGGATCTGTATAGGGGAAGATGGTCATGAATGGGACAAAAAACACAGAAAGATTGATATTCCATTTACTATGTACAAAATATGAACAACAAGAAATTCATGTGTAATTTAGATATTCCTTTATAAAATGAACCTAACTAGAATGATATCACATATTCTGTTGACTAGAAAAAAATTAAATTAAAAGCAGAAAGAATTGTCCCATTGTATACCAGCACTGGTGAACGATGGGACAATTTATTACACTTTATATTGTTGAATTTATGGTCGCATTTCAATTTCGAATTATCTTTTTCTGTTGACCCACACTTACTTGCTTCATATAATGTCAGTTTATTGTCCTCTAGCTTCACCTATGCCATGTCAGGAACATTTGAAAAATGGATCTCATTGCACCTGAATCTTCGCCTAACATCAATAGTTCGTATTCATCTTCATCATCCTTTTGGCCAACAGAATACGTTTTAGAAGTCGCATCAAACTCTACAAGAGCATAAAACTTCATTTCCAACGCTTTCCGTAGAGGTTAAAGTTCATCAAGTGATCATATCTTCGTCCACTTCTTCAGACGAATGGATCAGTTAGATTAAGAGTTTTGTACCAGACCAAGAACAAGAGTTTACGGATACTTTATGTCGTGATTTCGAAGGCCTTATCTTTTTAGTGGTACCGGCAAAAGGCTCTTCTTCCTCTGGTGTATCCGTTACAATCATGCTACGTCTTTTTCATTTATTTTTTTAATTTGTTTTCTTTGCTGTGCTTTGTAATAACCTCAGATTGCTAAAGCTCTTGATCATGGTAGAAAGTCCCGCGTCAGCTGGAAGTTCTGCTTCTGCAAGAAGCCCTGAAGTTACAGTTCACATCATTGTAACAAAAACAGATATTTATTGATTCATATTATGGACAATGGGGCACTGTCCCATTGTTAACTAAATTTGCTGTCCTTATGATCACCATTACGCCATTTGGAAAACATATGGGTATAGTAGCTCAACTACTAAAGTATAAAGTCAATCCTTTCATATGATCATATTTTACATATTAGCTACTTAATATATTATAGAAGAATGCCGTAAGCAATATATGTTAAATTAACAAATTTCTAACAATTGAAACAAAGTACGACAAATTTGGTTTTCCCACCTCTAAAACACGTTTTCGCTTTTACACAGAGCTGACTGCGCCCCAGCCGCTGAATGCAATGCGAGTGAATGCACTGAAGTGTGCCTAATTATTTACCCCTGCCAGGCGCACCCAAATAGACCATAGGGGAGACCCGGGAGCATTCGGTCAGTTTTTGTTAAAAATTGAATAATTCGTAAACTAATTAGAATTTTACCATTTAAAGATCTCTGCATGTAGATAATTCAATTTGTATTGTTCGAAAGGTATAAGACAAAATTTAAGAGAAATTCAAGTGTCCGAATGCTCTTTCCAAGAGGGAGACTTCGGACAAAATGTGGGGATGATTCGGACACCATAAAAATGGTTAAAACATTAAAAATTAGGGTAATTAAACGATAGGATTGAATTCGAATCTACTAATGCAATTGAAATAAACCATAATGACTTGTTATTCACAGTAATAATTCATCGTTTTTGAAATTTTATCATAATAATATTATTGTAATAATTGAAATTTTCTCCAACAAAATAAAGATAGCCCATGAGTAGTCACTGTGAAATTATCCTTATATTTAATAGCTATGTATCCGAAACAAATTGTATAACTATTGCCTTTTGCTTTGGGTTTAACTAGTACTACCACTTCAAACTTGTTGCAAGTTTTTCAGAATCCTGCATCCATCCACTCAAACTTTGATTTCCCAGCATCAAGATATCCCATTAATAAAGGGGCAGGCAGCACCATAAATTAAATAGCTAAATAGGTATAAAGAATTAGTCCATGTTTCTTTTTTTCTCCAAAGTAACTTTCTTTGTTGGAAGAAGCGCGAGTGATTAAAACCAAAGGACTAATTAGGTCAAACATAATATTTCTAAGTATTATTTAGATATAGGTGTGCTAATAAACTTATCCTTGATCTAATGTGTGTAATTCAGAGTCTATTTAAAAACTAAAATACAACCTTTGGAAATATATAATGTTGTAAATTAGGCAAATTCAATTGTTCTTAAGACGAAAAACTGAAAACTACTCTACAGCTGCAAGGAGGGTCGACACCACAACTTAAACATACCCTGAATTATAAGAAGATTATTTTAGTTTATCGGGTGAACAATGCAGAGTAGTATGCCGAAATTCCGAGATGATTCCTAGAAAGATGATAAAGTTGGTAGTTAATTTTATTGGATAAAACAACATATAGTAATATTAACAGCTTGGATTTATTATTTAAGCCAGTTTGTATTTGATGGTAAATTTCTCTGACATCTTATTTGGAAATGGATATATCAGCAAACCAGACCAACAGTAGCCTATCTAGACAAAAAGCTGAGCGGCGCAGCACTGTACTTTCTAGTTTCTATCAATGATCTCAACCTATAACTTCCTTGATCTCAACATAAATGGCTGTTATGTAGTTTGCTGTATCCGTTAGTTTGTTGTACTGCACACTTCGTGATTTTTCTAATGACCTGGGGGCCGGGGCCCGGGGCTGGCGCCTGGCCAGGGTGGAAAAATAACTCTTCAGATTGACAAGTAACTCTGTTAGAGATTCATCCTAAAGACAACTCTGCAGAAACTACACATTATTTCTTATAATTATATGAAAAACAGTCCTAAATATTTCATAATATTGGAAAAAATTGAACTCTTCATGCTATACATGCTTTACTAATACTAAACTGGGTTAATTATTAATAAACTTCGCACTTGAGTATTCATGAGTAACTCTGTTACAATTTGAGTTTTCCACTCTGTGACTCTGGGCGCCTGGCAGGGCCGCAGCCAGCAGGGTGGCCAAGTAATAAAGCATGTCCAAACTCGCCATTTAATGGCGAGTTTGTGACAGTTATTTTGAGCCCTTCAAATGCAAATGGCGAGTTTTATCTATTTTTCTCCTATGCTACAATGTTATTTTGGAGAGAATTTATGAAAATTTGATCATTTTGGAGAGAATTTGTTGATTTTTGGAGAGAGCTGGAGAGACAAATGGCGAGTTTATGAGACATACTATTTTACTTGGCAGGGTGGTTCTAGGGGTCGTGGGCCTGGCCTGGGTGGCATGCCCCTCAATACCAAGGCTGCAGCCCAGTCTGTATTTGGTGCACAAAATTCCACTAACTTTTTGTAAAAGCTGAAAAAAACATAGATTTCAAGTAATTTGGCTGATCCACCCAGTCTGCAGAATATGGAACATTTTTCCAAGACTCTCTGCGAGAGTTTTTGACTGAATTTTAGAAATTTGAGATCTCTGAGGGAGATTTTGAATTAATTCCTATGTTACCATTAATTTAGCTGCGGGAGATCTTGAATTAATTCCTATGTTACCATTAATTTAGCTGAGGGAGATTTTGAATTAATTCCTATGTTACCATTAATTTAGCTGCGGGAGATCTTGAATTAATTCCTATGTTACCATTAATTTAGCTGCGGGAGATTTTGAATTAATTCCTATGTTACCATTAATTTAGCTGCGGGAGATTTTGAATTAATTCCTATGTTACCATTAATTTAGCTGCGGGAGATTTGGAATTAATTCCTATGTTACCATTAATTTAGCTGCGGGAGATTCTGAATCTGCTACTGAGAGTCAGAGAGTAACCCTCTCTCAAATTAAAACTTTTAATATAAATATTTAAGGTGATTACTTACTGTATTTTTTCATACACATTACACATCCCGTTTTCCATTACGTTTCATATTAAATAGGTACCAGTAAAGAGTAATTTTCCGTCCCGTAACGTCATCAACTTGTGTAGAATACTGTCGTATACATTATAAATTATTACATGAGATAGCTGTATAAATAACTATAAATTACAAACCTTATTCAAATAATCACATTATAAAAAACTAAAGTAATTATCTACATTGATCAGTTCAATACTTGAAGTAGAAGAAATAAAATCAACATATATATAGGTAGCAGCTAATATTTTATTCATTTAAATCAATTAATATACTTATGTAAATTCGTTATATACTAGTCTGTATTTCGAGGTAAATTCCACCGACATGTCGGTGGAACTTTTCCCCTTTGAAAATAATATTCTGGCAAAGTCGGTGGATTTTTAGCTATTTATTCCTATGTTACCATTAATTTTCGGTGGAAAAATTGGAAAAATGTTGGTGAATCAGCAAAATTACTGGAAGTTCTTGGTGGATTTTTTCAGCTTTTTGAAAAAGTCAGTGGAATTTGGTGCACCAAATACAGACTGGGTTATATATTGATTGAATATATTTATTCATATTCCTACCTGTCAATTTCAATATTTAAATTAAATTCTCAATCGTGTAAAATATGTCATTTATTTTAGCGAGAAAAAAATGATAAATGATTTCATTTTGAATGTTCTAATTATCGTCCTATCTCAAAAAGTACTTCAAATTTTTAAAAACGATTGAAATGGTCATTTTCTAGACCATTTTTATATATTATAGTTATTTTTTCGATTCGAGTAATGCAAATTTTATTTCTTTATTTATTTTGTCTGTTACCATTATTTTCAGATTTGAATTAAATCCCTATCTATTACATTAGAGGATAAAATTTGAATAATTCAAAAACCGTTCAAATTTCGTAAAAACAAATCAATTGCGTTCTATAAGACCATAGGCCAGAGGTTTCCAGAATATTTCAGCTCATTCTGTTGGATAGGCTCTTAAAATTTCCTGGAAAGTAGGTCAAATTAATTCCTATGTATCCATCCCATTATAAATCAAGTGTTAATAATTCAAAACCCCGTTTGAATTTAAAAAAAAACCTTTTAACACAGTAAATTCGACACAATTTTCTAAAAAGTTGTAAATATTCAAGTCTCTGGGTTTAACCGTTTGTGAGTAATATTTCTCCAAGTAACAGAGACAGACAGACACAGACGTAGCATATTATATATATATATATAGATTATATATTATATATAAAATATATTCAATACAATTTAACACATTGAATACTGTAAAAACCTATTTTATATCATAAGAACATGAGAAATAGATTAGTGTGCTGTGTAACTGATGGGATTTTCTGGGTGGCTTTGCTCAGCTTTCAGATTCATATCCCTGAGTCATTGCTAAATTATGAAATCATTCCATTCAATTCATCTATTGGTGTGATATGATTATTGTTAATTGTTAGTGGCTTATTATTGTTTGAATTTACTTCTTCTCAGTGTTAGTAACCAGACTGTAGAAACTGGTAAAGTGCTCTCCAAGAAATATTGATAGATATATCCACATGTTTAATGTTCTCGGTAGAACACATGTAAATATAGCAAGAAATGAAATATTGTTCACTGAGAAAATATTGGAAATCTCTCATATTCTATCATTTTTCAAAGTATGACAGGAAAGTTGCCATGTCAATAAGCACATAAAAGAATTTTAACAATTTATATATTTGTTATTTACAGATTTTTTAACTTATTTCATACTTCAAAACAAGTCTGCAAATCTGTGTCCAAGATTTCATTTTAAGGACAATTTGTGTCCAAATTTTTCAAATCTGTCCCCAAAATGATCAGAATTTTCCAAAATGTCTCCAATAATTAGATGGAAATATAGGAATTATTAAGGAAATTACAAAAATATTTTTTCCCTCTAAAAACTTCTCCAAAAATCTTTGGCCGCCAGCTGACTGGCAACTTTATCCGCAATTTGAAACTTGTTTATTCTATTATTTTGCAGCCTGGCATCTTTAGAATATTTCTAAAATAACACCTAGATAGTGAAAATATTAAATCCAATTTAGGATTGTTTGCACATAAAATGTTCAAGAAATTGGTTTGTACAGGCAGCCGGGTTCACTGATTTCTCTTCAGTCATCTCCACTTTTTTTATCATTTGTAAACTTCTTTTCAGAATTATTTAGCTAAATATCTTCATTAACAATATGGAAGAAATCAATGAAAGTATCATTTCTACTGAAACAATGAAAAAGAAACGATCAAGAAGAAACAAAGCCCCTAAAATCAAGTTGGAGGAACCTAAATATTTGACGATAGATATTCCCAAGGATAAAAATGATGAGCTGCAGAATGTTCTTATTTCTTTTGTTACCAAACAGCAACAGTAAGTTATCATTGCAGTTATTAATAATAGCTAATTATGTTTGTTAATTCAGTAGTTGTATATTTAAGAACAGCTTTATTAATAGCTATCAGATACCTAATTATGTTGCTTCTTTCAGTCCCTTGTACTTAATTCTCTTTTGACGTCAGCGATATGGCCTTTGGTTCAAAGCAGACGTTAAACACCTGCTAAAATATATTTACTAATATTGACTAATTATTTCTCAGGTACTCTGTTCCCAAACATTCCATTTCTGTCCCAGAGAATGTTGGACCCCAGGACCTCAATAAAATTGTTGCCAATATGCTGAAAGGTAAAATTATTCCGTGTATCTATAGAGAGTATCATAATAATAATTGAATAAAGCCTTCAAACTGATTTGTATGCTGTCTTACATTGAAAGAAACTTTGTCAAATTATATAGTTATGCCCAGGGCTGTAGAGTCGGAGTCAAAGCTTATTATGGTGGAGTCAGAGTCAGGAGTCAAAAATTTGTGGACTCCCTACTCCAAGCTATAGATTTAAGTCACAAAAATTTGGGTCCATTTTATTTGTTGTTCATCATGTTAAAAATCTCATAAGAACTAATAACTGCTCATAGCTATGAATTAAATCAATATTCATAGTTGAAACACTCTAATGACTCAATATTGCTTATAAAAATACTGTGAAACTGTTTGTTGGAGTCTGAGTCGATAAATTCAAAATAAAGAAGTCTGAGTTGAATATTTTATGTACAGTCTCCGCAGCCCTGGTTATGCCACTTCCTTCAAAAAATGAAAGTATTGATGTAACTCTCACTTGTAGGATTCTAGGGACTTTTTCCGTTTTGCCCCGTAACTTAAACAAATAGAAAAATCAAATATGAAATTTAAACTTGCATTTTTGAACTAAACTAATACCGGTAATATTCTGTTAAAATATTGTCAACAATCAATTCTGACTTTCATATTTTTTTTTAATATAGAATTTTTTATCCGCTAGTTGTTGTACTGCACACTTCACAATTGTTTAATGACCTGGCAAGGGGGTTCTCCCTATGAACATATTGCTTTCCATGCTGATTGTTCTTTTAATTTAAAATAGGTTTATTAATTTATTATGAGTGATAAACATAACTATGATACCACCATTTTTTCAGTTGCGATATGGAATAGAAT
This sequence comes from Caprella mutica, assembly GCA_947561585.1. Classification (NCBI taxonomy): domain Eukaryota; kingdom Metazoa; phylum Arthropoda; class Malacostraca; order Amphipoda; family Caprellidae; genus Caprella; species Caprella mutica. The sequence goes on along the minus strand of CANNZV010001285.1, from coordinate 29,246 downwards.
ATCTTTTTTCCTTAACCATTTATCTTTCTCTCAGCGGGTAACTTCACAGGCCCCGCCCCAGAGTTTGACTTTCTTGTTAACGGCTCAATGCTCCTGTCCAAACTCTGCTACAAACTTCATGATGGGAGTTTCATCAACCGAGAGAGCGTGATTGAGGTGGAGTTCATCGAACAGCTGCCCAAACCAGAGCAACAGGACACGCTCGCTCACGATGACTGGGTTAGCGACTTGCATTGTGTTGGTGGGTTCCTCCTGACTGGTTGCTATGACAACAGTATTCACATCTGGAGACCTAAGGTCCTAACGACTAAAAGGAAGGAGGTTGATTTGAAGAGCGAGTCAATGCACAGGGTGAAGATTCCTAATGCACACAAAGCTGCTGTGATGGCTGTCAATTGGTTACCAAAGTCTACCCACAAATTCATCAGGTAAATTATCTCTTCTTTATGTTTATTTAACCTTTTTTTATATACCTAAACAATTTTATAGTGTTCATGATTTTAGGATCTCAAACTAACTACTTCATGTTTTCTTCAACCAAATTATATGAACAATTTTATAGTGTTCATAATTTTAGGACTACCTAATTCATACAACTTTTGACTTTACTTTATAAATATTTTTTTGAATTCCTAAGGGGGGTGGGGGTAAATTTAGGTATCTAATAGGTTTTTTCTTAATTGATTCCTTCTTATTTTTATTTGGAAGAAATTCCATTTTTTTATTTACCTATATTATTATTATTTTTTTCAGTGGAAGTGTTGACCAGACGGTGCTGATGTGGCAGTGGCAGAAGTCCCTCAACCAAATAGACTGTGTTTACAGGTGTCGAGGACACACAAGTTCAGTAGAGACTTTGGCCACCAAAGCTGACGGAGAATTCTTCACCAGTGGTTCAACTGACGGCGAAATTAGACTTTGGAGTACAGGTACGTCAAGGACTATCGTGTAACTTTAAGCTTTATTTGAATTTATAATTTTTTTGTTGTGGGAGGGGAAAAGATTTAAATTGCTAGCTAATTTTTTAAGCTAGGTTAAGTTCTTAATTATTGGTCAGTACTACATCTTCGGTCATATAAGAACTAACAATATAAAAATTGTTATTATTACAGTGTAATCTAATACTTCTGCAAACCCCTTAGGGGCTCTATCCTGAAGCTGTTTGTGGTGAATGGAAGAGAAGGGGGGTGGCGTGTGTCCCTTGGGAACCAAACTGTTATAATTTGGATTATAGCTATATTGTCTTTTTTCATTTATAATTTTTTACCGCTACTTGCAGTTTTAGAGGATAGCGCTAGGGTTATTCTCTTCAACTACGAGGTCTTAGAATTTGTGTTAGGTAGACTTCATTTACTATCACATCTTCTTTTGCCTCTTTCATCTGTGACTGCATTCACTGAGTAGCTTTTCTGCATCCATGAGCATTGTCACCGACAGTGGTAAGTGACTTTGTTTATTGAGCCACTTTCCTTTCTGACTGCTTCTTCCAGACCCTTGTATTTAATTTCCTTTTGTCGTCGGCGATATGGCCTTTGGTTCCGACTAAATTAATTAATAAGCTTGTAATTTTGTGCATTTTCGATTTTCAGATTCCACGGATTTGGTAGAAGAGGATGAACCAGAAAATAAAAAGATAAAAAAATCATCCAAGAAAAAAGTTGCAAATAAGGCAAGTAAATATTGAAATTGAATTAATTGGTTTAAATGACAATAGTGCTAAAATGTCCAATTTAATTTATAAGATTAGTTCAGAGTTATCGACATTTAGTCTGAACTTACCCTGTACTGGTATAGAATTATGCAGTGTGTTTTTTAGTACTATCTATCCTAATAATACCCGTAGTGTGTTTATTTCATAGAGTTATGATATATTACTCTAGAGAGAGGAAGTGTTGCAGCGATTGCAGGACGCTAAGAAAGACTGTGTAAAACCTTATTTAGCTCTGAAGTTAGCTATATTATTTCTCCATTAAATTTTGTTTCAGTTACATCATTTCTCCATTAAACTGACACTAGATTGCCAGTCACGTGACCCAAAAATAAGGATTTTAGCGTCCTGCAAAACGCGATATTATTTTGGCCACTGACTCACCACTTGGTTCATTTATTTTGTGTCCGCTTTTACACTATGCGCATTAAACATGAGAATGTAACTATGATACGCACGGGAATATATTGACTTGATTTAAAAATTCTTCTTTAATTGGTATTGATGATGACCAGTTATTTTTCACGGGAAATCACACTAGTTTATTATATCTATTGATATCAATTATCTTTGATACACCTTTTCAATATTCAATGAAACAACAGAAAGGGAAGATTAGCTTCTACAATCTCATTTAAGCCTACGGCCCCCTTCTTACTTGCGTTTCTCAAGATACGCCGCCTTTAAAAAATGCTCATTGCAAAAAGTTTAGCTGCAATTGATTTTAACGGAGCCCCTTCACACTTGCATTTTTCTAACGCAAGTGTGAAGGGGGCCTAAGTTTTCCTTTACCTTATTTTAATTGAAATTATTAAAGGTAACCTAATAACGGGTAATAATTGGTATTGATGTTGGCATGTTGTTTTTAAAGGGAAAGTACACTAGTATTATAATAAATATGAAATAATAAGTAGCTAGCATCGTAACTCATTATAGCTATTGCCATTTTTTAGATATCGGATTGCCAAATTTATAAAATAGTGGAGAACCAACGATTTTTAGCTATTGGTATTGGCAGATAACCTATAACAAGTATCGGTAATAATTATGGTACCAGTAGCTACTCATATTGGTAATAATTGTGGTACCAGTAGCTACTCGTATTGGTAATAATTGTGGTACCAGTAGCTACTCGTATCGGTAATAATTGTGGTATTAGTAGCTACTCGTATTGGTAATAATTGTGGTACCAGTAGCTACTCGTATTGGTAATAATTGTGGTACCAGTAGCTACTCGTATTGCTAATAATTGTGCTACCAGTAGCTACTTGTATTGGTAATAATTGTGCTACCAGTAGCTACTTGTATTGGTAATAATTGTGGTACCAGTAGCTACTTGTATTGGTAATAATTGTGGTACCAGTAGCTACTCGTATTGGTAATAATTGTGGTACCAGTAGCTACTCGTATTGCTAATAATTGTGCTACCAGTAGCTACTTGTATTGGTAATAATTGTGCTACCAGTAGCTACTTGTATTGGTAATAATTGTGGTACCAGTAGCTACTCGTATTGCTAATAATTGTGCTACCAGTAGCTACTTGTATTGGTAATAATTGTGGTACCAGTAGCTACTTGTATTGGTAATAATTGTGGTACCAGTAGCTACTTGTATTGGTAATAATTGTGGTACAAATAGCTACTTGTATTGCTAATAATTGTGGTACCAATAGCTACTCGTATCGGTAATAATTGTGGTATTAGTAGCTACTCATATTGGTAATAATTGTGGTACCAGTAGCTACTCGTATCGGTAATAATTGTGGTACCAGTAGCTACTCGTATCGGTAATAATTGTGGTACCAATAGCTACTCGTATCGGTAATAATTGTGGTATTAGTAGCTACTCGTATTGGTATTAATTGTGGTACCAGTAGCTACTCGTATCGGTAATAATTGTGGTATTAGTAGCTACTCGTATTGGTATTAATTGTGGTACCAGTAGCTACTTGTATCGGTAATAATTGTGGTATTAGTAGCTACTCGTATTGGTAAGAATTGTGGTACCAGTAGCTACTCGTATGTGTACTAATTGAAGTATCAGTACTCCTATTGGTTGCTTTTAATTACGGTATCAGTTCACTGTACAGCTCTAATTCATACCTTTTCACTGTACAGCTCTAATTTATACCTTTTCACTGTACAGCTCTAATCCATACCTTTTCATTGTACAGCTCTAATCCATACCTTTTCACTGTACAGGAGGCTAGGGAAGTGATTAGAGGCCACACTCAAAAGGTCACAGGAATGGTTTGGCCCACTTTATCCAGTCTGGCCACCACCTCATTTGACCACAACGTTAAACTCTGGGACATGGAAGGCAGTGGTATGACTGTGTCTAAGTTCTACGCAGCCCCTTGCTCTGTGCTGTCTATCGACTCAAGTCCCTTCGATAACACCCTCCTCATTACCACTGTCGATAAACTGGTCAGACTAGTCGACCCTAGGGAACGTAAGTACAGGACTGAGACAATATGCTTCATAAATCAAAGAGAACATTACTCACCAACCTGACACATTCACTGGGTGACAATATATGCTTTGTAAATCATAGAGAATATCACAGACGAAATGAAATGGTATCGAATACTATATACCGCTGGTGTAGAACCATTCAATACTCTTTAATTCTCTCCGTCTACAATAATCTCTATAATTTATAAAGCATATTGTCCCTTATTAGAGAATCATTGGTATCGGACTAACGGTGTGTCTTTATTATTGACTTCTTTATTTTCCTGCAGAAAATCTGCAACTGCTCAAGTCTTACAATCACCACAAGAAATTCGCTACTCGAGTCAAATGGAGTCCCAGCAGTGAGAAACATTTCGTGACTGCCGGTGTGGATAACATTGTCAAACTGTGGGACATGAGAAGGTCAGTTATGTAGTTTGTTACATCCGCTCGTTTGTTGTACAGCACACATCATGATCGACTGAGAGTGTCGAAGCTATACTTCCCCTTCTCTTGGTTTTATTTATTATTGGCTATTAAATAAAGAAATTGTACAAAAATCAAAATAGTAAAAAATGATTCAACTAATTTTATATTTTTATGTTGAATAACAAGTAGCTATATTATGCTTTTAAATAAGTCAATGCAAGCATTTCTATTTAATTTCCAATCTATTTATTTCAATTATCTATGATAGCACATTTTTAATATTTAATGAAACACCAGAAGGGGAAGAGTAGCTTCAACAATCTCAGTTGAAGCTCATGTTCGCCTTTAAGGCTGCTCCACATATCACCGGGATCCGTCCGACACGTCTCCGTCACTCTCCTCTCAGTGATTCGGTGTTGGTGAAAAAACATATTGTTACATTAATTTCAACGGACCTATTCACACAGTACTGGCTCTCCTCAGTGATAAAAAAAAATCATGGACCAGGGATGTCCCAGACGGATCACGGGGATGTGTGAAGGAGCCTTCTCCCTATAACAAGTGCATATAAATGTACTTGTGGAGAGATTTCAACTAGAGCAGTGGCTCCTAAAGTACTTTTCTCAGGCACCCCCTGAGCATTGTGAGGCATTGAAATAGACTGAAAAGATGAGATATACTATCATGTGATAAAGTGGCACAGGTACTTCATGTACATTCTGCATGGTACTAACAGCAACAACTGAACTAGTAACGTGTATAACAGCCATGCCAGACACCCCCTGTAAACAATAGAGACCCCTAAGGGGTGCCAGACACCCCCTATAAACTCTTTAACATACACAGCTTTAGGGACTTACTCTAAAGAGGAAAATGAAGAGCTAGGGTATGTGCCATGTGCTACAAAGTGAGGGGAGCAAGTCGTCAATAAATGGGTTGTATAATAGCCAATAGAGACCCCTAAGGGGTGCCAGGGACCCCCACTTTAAGAACCACTGGTGTAGAGAGATATCAGTGATGGGACGATGAATCTGAATCCTATCGGTGGTTTTCAAGGTATCGGGAATCTGAATGTTAAGGGCGATTCTGACACATAAATGATCATTCCTAATATCCTGTAATACACGTAAGAGTTAAAACGTATGTCACTTCCGGTTGGTAGCTACAGGTCTTCTGATGACAAACTTTATTGGACATTTATTATGTAAGTGTGTTAGGATAATTGTTTCATTCAACTTCACACAAACATCATACAGCTGTGAAACAGGTGAAATAATTGAATTTAGACATAAATGGTCTTTCTTGACTATCTCATCATATTTAACCCCATTGTCTAACTGCTATAGAGTACTAACCCACTAAACTACCAAAAAACTTAGTGATTAAATCTTCACAAAAAATTAGCCATGAATATTATACTATTTTCTCAATGAAATGCAAGTGAAAATGTGTTGGAAGTGATTCAACAAAATCATTATCTAAAAGTTGAACCGAACAGGTAACCACTAGGAAGTACGAATTAATCTATGAAATGAATTGAAGATTCAATATGGTATTTGGTAGGTTACCATTAGGTAGCTAAATATCTTGCCAGATAAAAAATAAATTTAAAATAATCTGAGTCGTATCGGCATTGTTGAAAAAATTGGTATCATCCCATAACTATTCATTATTCTTTAAATGAATATTATTCTTTATTATTTTTCTATATATATCATTATTGTTCATTCCTTAGATTAATATTCTATTTATTTCTTTATTCAATTACTTTGAAATGCGTGTTCTTGCGATTCGCACTCATTCATGCGGCCACAGTGGGGTGAAATTGATTAGTTCATACAATTCTTTTTATTCCAGTCCCACGGCGCCACTCTACGAAATGCTGAGTCATCAGGACAAAGTCTTCGCCCTAGACTTCACAAGTAACGGCACAGTGTACTCAGGAGGTGCTGACAACAACGTCCTCATGTTCTCTACCTAATAAATTACATCGCAAACGTCTTATGATTAACCTCTGCTGTTAGTATGTATGTGACAATGTGCTTTATAAATCATAGATATTTAAAGTGAAATGGGTTGTACAGAGACTGTCAGTAGTATCAGTACTCCTTACAACCAAAATATGGTAACTTACAAGGTAGGCTAAGCCTTGATATGAGTTTTAGACTCTTCTGCGCATAAACAAACACGTACATACGAACGCACTTCTGTGACCCTGCAATGTTAGATTACACAATCTACACAGCGAGTTGAATACTTTTTTCTTGGCATCCGTATACTGCACAAACGACCATGGCAAAATCCTTATTCCTTTTATACAAATAACTATTTAACTTGATGTATAGTATGTAAAACATGTAATCTAATATTGCAGGGTCACAGAAGTGCGTTTTTCACAAAAAGACTAATTAGTAATTACCTTCGCAGAATGCGGAAAGGTTATATTATAGACGGCATTTATTTACTTATCATCTTGTTATTCGCTTAACTCAAAAAGTATTCAACCAAATTGCCTGAAACTTAGAGGAACGATCGGTCAATGTCCAGTGACCTGCTGGTAGAATTTTAAGAGTGACCCGGTCAAGGTCATGGTCATTTAAAACTTAAAAAGTATTGAACCATATTGCAAGAAACTTGGTGGGATGATTGATCAATATACAGGAACCATTTTGGAGCGATCGGGTCAAAGATGAAGGTCAAGGCCATTTATAACTCAAAAAGTATTCCGTGAGTGCGGCAACTGGTGCTTAGTGTCCCTTTTTGTTTTATTCCTCGGTAAGTGACTGCACTCACAGAGTAGCTTTTCTGCATCCATGTGCCTTGTCACCTACGGTGTTAAGTGACTTTGTTCATGAATCCACTTTTCTTTCTGACTGCTTCTTCCTATCTCTTGTATTTAATTCCCTTTTGCTTTCAGTGATATGGCTCTTGGTTCCGAAACAGACGTTAAACCTATACTAAATTGATTAATTATTTAACTTTCATTTCACAAGCTATCTAAATTCTAGAACTAAGAAAACTTAAAGTACTTCAAACTATAATATATTTCAAAGCATATAATTCTCTGTTAAACATAAATTATTATTATTGTATAAATTATTATTATTATATATAAATCATAGTAACAAGATCTACTAGCTGTAATATATTGCAAGTAAGTTTCTCTGGTAATCCATGGTTTTAGTTATCATTGTCAATTAGTGTAAATAGATCCAATATCATTTTCTATCAATTTTGTTTCGGTCAATTCTCCATTCGACCAATTGTTGTGCGATCAATTTTCCATTCGATCAATTGTTTTCGGTCAATTTTCCATTTGACCAATTTTTCTTTCAACCAATTTTCCTTTCGGATCAATTTTTCTTTCGACCAATTTTCCTTTCGGATCAATTTTTCTTTCAACCAATTTTCCATTTGATCAATTGTTTTCGGTCAATTTTCCGGATCCCAACATGTTTCATTTATTCTGCCATGAAATATCCATTATAGTTTTCTATTTATATTTCTTAGAAGCAAGCAATGCACAGCGAACTGGTTGTAGTTTATTTATTATAAGTTATTATGTATCCTGTGTAATGAAATAATATTTTTTAAAAGAACAGCCTGTACAATAATGATTTTTTTATTACAGAACATGTATCTCTAAAAAATTGGCAAATTACAAGTGTCTAATGAATTAAAATATTAAAAAAAGAAATGCTTTAAAATTACATGAAAAACGTGATATAGCTTAATTTAAAACAACTTTTAAAAAGGACAGCTTCTACTAAACAATAAGTGGAGTCTGTCTCATCATTGACCCTCCTTATATAATTTGAGTAGAAGTGAAATACTTGAATTTTTAAGACTATTGTTCTCATATTTTGTGTAGTGTGCCATGGAATAGACTTTGTTTTCCTGTGCATCTCTTGACACGTATAATGAGTTATCTCTCTATAGTGAACCAGTGGCAGTTCACTATAGAGGAGTTCTACTGTAGCTACTTATACTTTGTATTTGTGTAACTTGTAAGGACCTGTAGTCACACCCTGTAGTTACGAGACCTATACTGGCATGCGAGTACAGTGGGACAGCTGCTGCCCACTGTCACGACAGTAACTCGCACCATGTAACAAGGCCTTAAGGCTAGGGTTCATTTTGCACGCAGTGATTGTTGCGATCATCGCTCAGCAATAGAAGTACATTGAAATAGTGCTCAGCGATAATCACTCGCTGTAAAACAACTCCATAGGAATAACATTGAACTAAAGTTCAACTATAATCGCTGGGCGATGATTACTGAGCGATGATCGCACTAATCGCTGCATGCAAAACTAATCTTTAAAAGGCTTAAAATCTTTAAAAGTTAGGAGATAGGTAATGAATAAAGACTAAGTATTAACACATATGTTTTATTTTGTAGTTTTCTTGTGTTGGTATAAAATCTAAATATTGTAGTTGGGTATTGGAGAATTTAAAGTTTGAAATTATTACACTGGAATTTATTTTTCGACAAAAATGTATAGAAAATTAAGTAAGTTTAATCGTGTAAAGGGAGATGCAGTAAAAAACCTGAGTTATGAAGCACTCGAGTTATGGAGAACCTGAGTTATGAAATGCACCTGAGTTATGAAATGCACCTGAGTTATGAAGTCGTTTTCTATGTCTAAATCATAGAAAATGATATACGTCAAGAATTTCGTCATAGTTATCCCTCAATGACCATAGTTTTCTTTAATCATAGAAAACTATCGAGTGCCCCCGAGATATGGAGTTGGTTTTGAGTTATGAATTAATTTTCAGTATTTAAAATATAGGAAATGATGAACGTCATAGTTAACAGTCAGCTAGTTTTCTATGATTTTAATCATAGAAAACTATTCAGTGCCCTGAGATATGAAGAACCAACACTTCACAACTCTGAAGTTTCAGTGTAAATTAATTAGTTCTAATCCAAATTGGATAGGTTCTAATATAATTTATTCTAATTCATAGAACATGTGCCAGATCGTTACTCTTGGCCTCTGTTCTTACAACCATTGCAATGGCGCGGAATTTTGGGTGGCTTTTGGTGCGAATTAGTTTGAAGAGAACTGTCTCTAGAGTACTCACGAAGCAACCAATCTGCATCAACCTCTGCAAGTGAAATATTAATGGTTGAATGTTATCAGTGAATAAGGTGTAAAGCGTGGTAAAAACAAAATTATATTTAAGTTAAATCTACATACAGTGTGTTTTATTTACCTATTTGTTATTTATTTGAAAAAGCATTATAGCCATAATTTTATTTTCCAAGTTATCGAGTAAAAACAAATATTTGCTGAACGTTTGTGAGTGGAACAATTGTTCTGAAACCCGACAATTTCAAAACAACAGGCAAATATAGTTCCAATGGGCCATTTTACAGAAGGTGCTGAAAGTAGCCACCGCAGATTCGGAGACATAGCCTTGCTCTCTTCAACACGTCTGCATCAACTTTATTGATGGTTCTTTGATCATAGGATGCTGCAAAATCTCGGAAATAATTTAAACCAATGATAGGAATGGTGCCAAAATGATGATCCTCGTAGTGATTGTCGATGGAAAATTTCCGATTGTTATCACTAAAGATAGCCGTTCAGCTTCCGTGACAGGTGCCAGCTATCTGGAACTGCTCAAAGACACACTGTGGCCAACTTACTGCTCTAGCGCTGCAAGGCAATATTTGTGGTGGATATATAGGATGATGCTCCACCCCACTCCACTAATGATGCTACAACGTTCCTTCTTGAGAAGTTTCATAGGCGCGAGATATCAACCGAAGAACATAGAATCTGGTTTGCAGCTCAACGACAAGTTTACCTACAAAATCCACAAAACATCGAGGAATTTGTGCAATATGCGTCAGAGATTTTGCAGCATTTTATGATCAAAAAAACATCAAGAAGGTTGCTGCTAACGTGTTGAAGAGACCAACTCTATGTCTCGAAGCCGGCGATGGGCACCTTCAGTAAAATGGCCTACTGAAACTTTATGTCCCTGTTGTTTTGAAATTGTCAGGTTTCAGAAAAAAGTTTCACTAATAAATTTCTAGAAAATATTAGGTTTTACTCCCTCAGTACTTTGCAAAATAAATTATGGCTATTTCAAAGATAACAATAAGTGAAACACGCTGTATACCTTTTATTTTATTTGTCTCTAGTATTCTCACCTGCAGAGCCATGTTCCTGTCGTCAACTGTCCTGGAAGTGCAGCAATCAGCCACCACGTGCACCTGGTAACCTCTTGACACGAGGTCTATGGCAGTCTGCTCCACTGCCACATGAGTCTGAGAAAAAATGACCATTATGTACATTATTTAGATACAATTGCCGCCATCTTGAAAGATGAAGTTAGGTAGGTACATTTGACGCCATTTTAAAAGAGAAAGTAGGTAGGCACATTTGCCGCAATCTCCAAAAGAAAAGTTGGGTACATTTGCCGCCATCTTCGAAAGAGAAGTTATGTACATTCGTCGCCATCTTCAAAAGAGAAATTAGGCACATTTGCCGCCATCTTGAAAAGAGAAGTTGGGAACATTTGCCGCCATCTTCATGAGAGAAGTTGGTTACATTTGCCGCCATCTTCTAAAGAGAAGTTGGGTAGGCCTACATTTGCCGCTATCTTGAAAAGAGAAATTGAGTACATTTGCCGCCATCTTGAAAAGAAAAGTTAGGCACATTTCCCGCCATCTTCAAAAGAAAAATTAAGTATATTTGCCGCCATCTTGAAAAGTGAAGTTAGATACATCTTCCGCCATGTTGAATAGAAATGTTAGGTACTTTTGCTGCCATCTTCAAATGAGAAGTTAGGTACATTTGCCGTCATCGTAAAAGAGAAAGTAGTTACATTTGCCGCCATCTTCAAAAGAGAAGTCGGGTACATTTGCTACCATCTTGAAAAGAGAAGTTGGGTGCATTTGTCGCACCTTCAAAAGAGAAGTTAGGTACATTTGCAGCCATCTTGAAAAGAGAAGTTAGGTAGGTACATTTGCCGCCATTTTAAAAGAGAAAGTAGGTAGGCACATTTGCTGCAATCTTCAAAAGAAAAGTTGGGAACATTTGCCGCCATCTTCATGAGAGAAGTTGGTTACATTTGGGTAGGCCTACATTTGCCGCTATCTTGAAAAGAGAAATTGAGTACATTTGCCGCCATCTTGAAAAGAAAAGTTAGGCACATTTCCCGCCATCTTCAAAAGAAAAATTAAGTATATTTGCCGCCATCTTGAAAAGTGAAGTTAGGTACATTTGCCGCCATCTTGAACAGAGAACTTCCTTCAGCTTACTATTTGTCGTCATCTTGAAAACATTCCGTGAATGTGATGTCAGCAATTTATTGCCAGGAATTCACATATATATGACTTACAGTAAATTGTTGGACAAATATATCCCACACAAAATTAATAAACTCATTCGCGTTTCACATGTTGTAGTTACTAATTGCAACCAAATTATCTAAGAAGGAGGTATGTAGTCTTCCTATTTTGTAATTTTAACAAAAAATGAGGTAAATGAAATTTATCTGCACTAATATATTATCATCGCATTATATATATATGCTTATACGTATTGAAGTATTGATACATTTATAAAGTTTCAAACGTGTTTTTAGGTGTCGGAAAGAAGCTGTTTTTTTTCAAACTCTAATTGTGTCTTATTGTTAGAAAACAATTGTTAATTAGTAAAGAAAGTCTAAAGAGTTAGGTACCGGTATTTATTTCTTATAATGTATAATAACTTTATATATATACGCATAGCAAACTGACAAGGTACTATCAGAGAAAATGGTCTCTGCATTTCGCTAACTTCTCAAATCACAGTTTTCTAATTTTCTATTAGCTATTTTGAAACCAGACCAATTTTAAAATCAAACATTACAATTAGTAATATTTCTTTTTGTGAAATTGTTAAGGGTGCCATCACAGCTTTTTCTCTAACTGTACATTTCATTAATTGAATCCTTATCTTATCTCTTCATTAATTCTTATCTCTTATCACCTCCATGCCAACCAGTATGACACTAGTAAGTTCCTCCTCACACAGTCGGGGTAGAATCTCCTCCACCGGTGGCACCACCATACTGAACTGCTCCTTGGAGGCAATCAGTGCCGCACCCTCGATGTCCACCTCCTTAACGGTGCGGCCCAAACCTGCCGGGAACTGCTCCGAAACTACCGTAGGTAAGCAAAGATGTGAACAACCGGTCACCTGTGGAGGGGGAAAAGAATAGTTATTGGGCGGGGACACTTACCGATCATTGAAGAAAAATAACCTAACTTATTTCAATTGGTATCCATGATACCTGCTGTATTTCTCTTATTGAACCTTTATTTCAATTGGTATCCATGATACCTTTTGCACTTCTCTTATTTAATCTTCATTTCAATTGGTATCCATGATACCTTTTGCACTTCTCTTATTTAATCTTCATTTCAATTGGTATCCATGATACCTTTTGTACTTCTCTTATTTAATCTTCATTTCAATTGGTATCCATGATACCTTTTGCACTTCTCTTATTTAATCTTCATTTCAATTGGTATCCATGATACCTTTTGTACTTCTCTTATTTAATCTTCATTTCAATTGGTATCCATGATACCTTTTGTACTTCTCTTATTTAACCTTCATTTCAATTGGTATCCATGATACCTTTTGTACTTCTCTTATTTAATCTTCATTTCAATTGGTATCCATGATACCTTTTGTACTTCTCTTATTTAACCTGCATTTCAATTGGTATCCATGATACCTTTTGCACTTCTCTTATTTAATCTTCATTTCAATTGGTATCCATGATACCTTTTGTACTTCTCTTATTTAACCTTCATTTCAATTGGTATCCATGATACCTTTTGCACTTCTCTTATTTAATCTTCATTTCAATTGGTATCCATGATACCTTTTGTACTTCTCTTATTTAACCTTCATTTCAATTGGTATCCATGATACCTTTTGCACTTCTCTTATTTAACCTTCATTTCAATTGGTATCCATGATACCTTTTGCACTTCTCTTATTTAACCTTCATTTCAATTGGTATCCATGATACCTTTTGCACTTCTCTTATTTAATCTTCATTTCAATTGGTATCCATGATACCTTTTGTACTTCTCTTATTTAACCTTCATTTCAATTGGTATCCATGATACCTTTTGCACTTCTCTTATTTAATCTTCATTTCAATTGGTATCCATGATACCTTTTGTACTTCTCTTATTTAACCTTCATTTCAATTGGTATCCATGATACCTTTTGCACTTCTCTTATTTAACCTTCATTTCAATTGGTATCCATGATACCTTTTGCACTTCTCTTATTTAACCTTCATTTCAATTGGTATCCATGATACCTTTTGCACTTCTCTTATTTAATCTTCATTTCAATTGGTATCCATGATACCTTTTGTACTTCTCTTATTTAACCTTCATTTCAATTGGTATCCATGATACCTTTTGCACTTCTCTTATTTAATCTTCATTTCAATTGGTATCCATGATACCTTTTGCACTTCTCTTATTTAATCTTCATTTCAATTGGTATCCATGATACCTTTTGTACTTCTCTTATTTAATCTTCATTACAATTGGTATCCATGATACCTTTTGCACTTCTCTTATTTAATCTTCATTTCAATTGGTATCCATGATACCTTTTGTACTTCTCTTATTTAACCTTCATTTCAATTGGTATCCATGATACCTTTTGCACTTCTCTTATTTAATCTTCATTTCAATTGGTATCCATGATACCTTTTGCACTTCTCTTATTTAACCTTCATTTCAATTGGTATCCATGATACCTTTTGTACTTCTCTTATTTAACCTTCATTTCAATTGGTATCCATGATACCTTTTGCACTTCTCTTATTTAATCTTCATTACAATTGGTATCCATGATACCTTTTGCACTTCTCTTATTTAATCTTCATTTCAATTGGTATCCATGATACCTTTTGTACTTCTCTTATTTAACCTTCATTTCAATTGGTATCCATGATACCTTTTGCACTTCTCTTATTTAATCTTCATTTCAATTGGTATCCATGATACCTTTTGCACTTCTCTTATTTAACCTTCATTTCAATTGGTATCCATGATACCTTTTGCACTTCTCTTATTTAACCTTCATTTCAATTGGTATCCATGATACCTTTTGCACTTCTCTTATTTAATCTTCATTACAATTGGTATCCATGATACCTTTTGCACTTCTCTTATTTAATCTTCATTTCAATTGGTATCCATGATACCTTTTGTACTTCTCTTATTTAACCTTCATTTCAATTGGTATCCATGATACCTTTTGCACTTCTCTTATTTAATCTTCATTTCAATTGGTATCCATGATACCTTTTGCACTTCTCTTATTTAACCTTCATTTCAATTGGTATCCATGATACCTTTTGCACTTCTCTTATTTAACCTTCATTTCAATTGGTATCCATGATACCTTTTGTACTTCTCTTATTTAACCTTCATTTCAATTGGTATCCATGATACCTTTTGCACTTCTCTTATTTAACCTTCATTTCAATTGGTATCCATGATACCTTTTGCACTTCTCTTATTTAACCTTCATTTCAATTGGTATCCATGATACCTTTTGCACTTCTCTTATTTAACCTTCATTTCAATTGGTATCCATGATACCTTTTGTACTTCTCTTATTTAACCTTCATTTCAATTGGTATCCATGATACCTGATGTACTTCTCTTATTTGAGCTTTATTTGAATTGGTATCCATGATACCTTTTGCACTTCTCTTATTTAACCTTCATTTCAATTGGTATCCATGATACCTTTTGCACTTCTCTTATTTAACCTTCATTTCAATTGGTATCCATGATACCTTTTGCACTTCTCTTATTTAATCTTCATTTCAATTGGTATCCATGATACCTTTTGCACTTCTCTTATTTAATCTTCATTTCAATTGGTATCCATGATACCTTTTGTACTTCTCTTATTTAACCTTCATTTCAATTGGTATCCATGATACCTTTTGTACTTCTCTTATTTAACCTTCATTTCAATTGGTATCCATGATACCTGATGTACTTCTCTTATTTAACCTTCATTACAATTGGTATCCATGATACCTTTTGTACTTCTCTTATTTAATCTTCATTTCAATTGGTATCCATGATACCTTTTGCACTTCTCTTATTTAATCTTCATTTCAATTGGTATCCATGATACCTTTTGTACTTCTCTTATTTAACCTTCATTTCAATTGGTATCCATGATACCTTTTGTACTTCTCTTATTTAACCTTCATTTCAATTGGTATCCATGATACCTGATGTACTTCTCTTATTTGAGCTTTATTTGAATTGGTATCCATGATACCTTTTGCACTTCTCTTATTTAACCTTCATTTCAATTGGTATCCATGATACCTTTTGCACTTCTCTTATTTAACCTTCATTTCAATTGGTATCCATGATACCTTTTGCACTTCTCTTATTTAATCTTCATTTCAATTGGTATCCATGATACCTTTTGCACTTCTCTTATTTAATCTTCATTTCAATTGGTATCCATGATACCTTTTGTACTTCTCTTATT
The DNA here is from genome assembly GCA_947561585.1 of Caprella mutica. Taxonomy (NCBI): domain Eukaryota; kingdom Metazoa; phylum Arthropoda; class Malacostraca; order Amphipoda; family Caprellidae; genus Caprella; species Caprella mutica. The sequence continues at coordinate 13,089 of CANNZV010001285.1, read as the reverse complement.
TAACCTTCATTTCAATTGGTATCCATGATACCTTTTGTACTTCTCTTATTTAACCTTCATTTCAATTGGTATCCATGATACCTGATGTACTTCTCTTATTTGAGCTTTATTTGAATTGGTATCCATGATACCTTTTGCACTTCTCTTATTTAACCTTCATTACAATTGGTATCCATGATACCTTTTGCACTTCTCTTATTTAACCTTCATTTCAATTGGTATCCATGATACCTTTTGTACTTCTCTTATTTAACCTTCATTTCAATTGGTATCCATGATACCTTTTGTATACTTCTCTTATTTAACCTTCATTACAATTGGTATCCATGATACCTTTTGCACTTCTCTTATTTAACCTTCATTACAATTGGTATCCATGATACCTTTTGCACTTCTCTTATTTAACCTTCATTACAATTGGTATCCATGATACCTGATGTACTTCTCTTATTGAACCTTTATTTCAATTGGTATCCATGATACCTGATGTACTTCTCTTATTTAAGCTTTATTTGAATTGGTATCCATGATACCTTTTGCACTTCTCTTATTTAACCTTCATTTCAATTGGTATCCATGATACCTTTTGCACTTCTCTTATTTAACCTTCATTTCAATTGGTATCCATGATACCTTTTGCACTTCTCTTATTTAATCTTCATTTCAATTGGTATCCATGATACCTTTTGCACTTCTCTTATTTAATCTTCATTTCAATTGGTATCCATGATACCTTTTGTACTTCTCTTATTTAACCTTCATTTCAATTGGTATCCATGATACCTTTTGTACTTCTCTTATTTAACCTTCATTTCAATTGGTATCCATGATACCTGATGTACTTCTCTTATTTGAGCTTTATTTGAATTGGTATCCATGATACCTTTTGCACTTCTCTTATTTAACCTTCATTACAATTGGTATCCATGATACCTTTTGCACTTCTCTTATTTAACCTTCATTTCAATTGGTATCCATGATACCTTTTGTACTTCTCTTATTTAACCTTCATTTCAATTGGTATCCATGATACCTTTTGTATACTTCTCTTATTTAACCTTCATTACAATTGGTATCCATGATACCTTTTGCACTTCTCTTATTTAACCTTCATTACAATTGGTATCCATGATACCTTTTGCACTTCTCTTATTTAACCTTCATTACAATTGGTATCCATGATACCTGATGTACTTCTCTTATTGAACCTTTATTTCAATTGGTATCCATGATACCTGATGTACTTCTCTTATTTAAGCTTTATTTGAATTGGTATCCATGATACCTTTTGCACTTCTCTTATTTAACCTTCATTACAATTGGTATCCATGATACCTTTTGTACTTCTCTTATTTAACCTTCATTTCAATTGGTATCCATGATACCTTTTGTACTTCTCTTATTGAACCTTTATTTCAATTGGTATCCATGATACCTGATGTACTTCTCTTATTTAAGCTTTATTTGAATTGGTATCCATGATACCTTTTGCACTTCTCTTATTTAACCTTCATTTCAATTGGTATCCATGATACCTTTTGCACTTCTCTTATTTAACCTTCATTTCAATTGGTATCCATGATACCTTTTGCACTTCTCTTATTTAACCTTCATTTCAATTGGTATCCATGATACCTTTTGCACTTCTCTTATTTAACCTTCATTTCAATTGGTATCCATGATACCTTTTGTACTTCTCTTATTTAATCTTCATTTCAATTGGTATCCATGATACCTTTTGCACTTCTCTTATTTAACCTTCATTTCAATTGGTATCCATGATACCTTTTGCACTTCTCTTATTTAACCTTCATTTCAATTGGTATCCATGATACCTTTTGCACTTCTCTTATTTAATCTTCATTTCAATTGGTATCCATGATACCTTTTGTACTTCTCTTATTTAACCTTCATTTCAATTGGTATCCATGATACCTTTTGCACTTCTCTTATTTAACCTTCATTTCAATTGGTATCCATGATACCTTTTGCACTTCTCTTATTTAACCTTCATTTCAATTGGTATCCATGATACCTTTTGCACTTCTCTTATTTAACCTTCATTTCAATTGGTATCCATGATACCTTTTGTACTTCTCTTATTTAACCTTCATTTCAATTGGTATCCATGATACCTTTTGTACTTCTCTTATTGAACCTTTATTTCAATTGGTATCCATGATACCTGATGTACTTCTCTTATTTAAGCTTTATTTGAATTGGTATCCATGATACCTTCTGCACTTCTCTTATTTAACCTTCATTTCAATTGGTATCCATGATACCTTTTGCACTTCTCTTATTTAACCTTCATTTCAATTGGTATCCATGATACCTTTTGCACTTCTCTTATTTAACCTTCATTTCAATTGGTATCCATGATACCTTTTGCACTTCTCTTATTTAACCTTCATTTCAATTGGTATCCATGATACCTTTTGTACTTCTCTTATTTAATCTTCATTTCAATTGGTATCCATGATACCTTTTGCACTTCTCTTATTTAACCTTCATTTCAATTGGTATCCATGATACCTTTTGCACTTCTCTTATTTAATCTTCATTTCAATTGGTATCCATGATACCTTTTGCACTTCTCTTATTTAACCTTCATTTCAATTGGTATCCATGATACCTTTTGCACTTCTCTTATTTAACCTTCATTTCAATTGGTATCCATGATACCTTTTGTACTTCTCTTATTTAACCTTCATTTCAATTGGTATCCATGATACCTTTTGCACTTCTCTTATTTAACCTTCATTTCAATTGGTATCCATGATACCTTTTGCACTTCTCTTATTTAACCTTCATTTCAATTGGTATCCATGATACCTTTTGCACTTCTCTTATTTAACCTTCATTTCAATTGGTATCCATGATACCTTTTGCACTTCTCTTATTTAACCTTCATTTCAATTGGTATCCATGATACCTTTTGTACTTCTCTTATTTAACCTTCATTTCAATTGGTATCCATGATACCTTTTGCACTTCTCTTATTTAACCTTCATTTCAATTGGTATCCATGATACCTTTTGTACTTCTCTTATTTAACCTTCATTACAATTGGTATCCATGATACCTTTTGTACTTCTCTTATTTAACCTTCATTACAATTGGTATCCATGATACCTTTTGCACTTCTCTTATTTAACCTTCATTTCAATTGGTATCCATGATACCTTTTGTACTTCTCTTATTTAACCTTCATTTCAATTGGTATCCATGATACCTTTTGTACTTCTCTTATTTAATCTTCATTTCAATTGGTATCCATGATACCTTTTGCACTTCTCTTATTTAATCTTCATTTCAATTGGTATCCATGATACCTTTTGCACTTCTCTTATTTAACCTTCATTTCAATTGGTATCCATGATACCTTTTGTACTTCTCTTATTTAACCTTCATTTCAATTGGTATCCATGATACCTTTTGCACTTCTCTTATTTAATCTTCATTTCAATTGGTATCCATGATACCTTTTGCACTTCTCTTATTTAACCTTCATTACAATTGGTAAAACTAACAAAATACCTCATTTTCTCATACAATCTAGTAGCTTTTTCCTTTAATTGACATATTTTTATAGTTACGAGTGGAATTTTGATTTAAATTCTTTACAGTGCATTCTCTAGAATCTCTGCTATCAACTGGAATACTTCTTTCCTATAAATAATAATTTATATAGGTAAAAATCTTCAATGCAATGTAGTGTACCTAGCATTAGTGAATGCTGATGACACATTGTTTCAGAGGCACATCCAATAGCTATTGATTCTCTACCTGTTCAGGATGTGATTTTGTGAATAATTATGATACTTATTCATTTGTAAGAATTGAATTAAAAAAAGACAATACATGAAGTCATCTAAATTTCCACGTATTTTACTGTGAACAGAAAGCAAAATAGAGGATTTCTTGGAGAACACTTTACCAGTTCCAGCAGTCTGGCCTCACTAAATATGGTGGCAAAATTTAACAGGTTAAGAAGTCACAAGCGGAGTGGACTGTATGTTAAATTCTTTTAGTCTTGTGCTTAGTTAGGTATAGCTCAGCTGTAGTCAGAATAATTAACAATCATCATCCATAGAGATATTAATAATTTGATCATAATAGATAAGTAATGAATAGAACTCTGTTAAAAATTATAATTTATGGTAAAAAGAAGTATTCCAGTCGATAGCAGAGATTCTAGAGAATACACTGTAAAAAATTAAATCCAAATTCAACTCGTAACTTTAAAAATAAGTAAAATAACCTGTTTTTTCTATTTATTCCTATCTAAATTAATGGGCGCGTTTCGCTTTGTTATGATTTCGGCGATCAGCTGTTCAAAGCGAAATAACTCTGATAAATATATAACTTACCTATCAGAGAACTTTTTAAAGCATTTTTTGAGAAAAAAAACTAATTAAATTTAAAGAGAGGTGTGTGCTTATTGAAAAGTATATAGTTTATTAAATGCTACTCACCAATTGTTTGATGTTCTGAACCACATCCTCAAAGTTGTTCAGCACACCCCTGTACTTTTCCTGCACATCGCAAATAAAGAGAGATGTCCTGTTGATGTCTAAAGCACCCAACTCAAGACGTGAAGAGGGAAAAACATCCATCTTATTGTCACACTGGTAATTCTTATGTAGTGAAACCCTGTATATAGTGAACTGATCTATAGTGAACTCCTCTTCGCTACAGAGAAGTCATACTGTAGTAACAGAACATCTAATGATTCTATTAAACGATTAAATAGTTACACATATCTACATCAATGATATCATTGTATTCTCAAGTTTGCTGTAAGTATCTATTGTCTAGTACTTTAATTACGATAGTTCACAATAAATGTTGCTGTATATTGAACTAATTACATTGCTTATAAGTATACTTGTAACTTGTACAACTGCAAACCAACACTAAGTTCACATGTTCGTCATTACTATTGTGTGCATCTTTTCGTAACTAAGTTACGGGGAAGAGTTGTAGAAACAAAATCATTGATTGTTACCATTCCCCAAATCGGAACAACTTGAACCTTTATGCATACAGTGACGTGTATGTAACCTTTCTAATAATGTATTTATTGAGATGAAAGAGAGGTAATTCATTAAACAACCGGTTAAACACATGTATACACTTTCATTCATTAGAACACATGTGTACGCTTTCATTCATTAGAACACATGTATACACTTTCATTCATTAGAACACATGTGTACGCTTCCATTCATTAGAACACATGTATACACTTTCATTCATTAGAACACATGTGTACGCTTTCATTCATTAGAACACATGTGTACGCTTTCATTCATTAGAACACATGTGTACTCTTTCATTTATTAGAACACATGTGTACTCTTTCATTCATTAGAACACATGTGTACTCTTTCATTTATTAGAACACATGTGTACTCTTTCATTCATTAGAACACATGTGTACGCTTTCATTCATTAGAACACATGTATACACTTTCATTCATTAGAACACATGTGTACTCTTTCATTCATTAGAACACATGTGTACTCTTTCATTTATTAGAACACATGTGTACTCTTTCATTCATTAGAACACATGTGTACTCTTTCATTCATTAGAACACATGTGTACTCTTTCATTCATTAGAACACATGTGTACGCTTTCATTCATTAGAACACATGTGTACTCTTTCATTCATTAGAACACATGTATACACTTTCATTCATTAGAACACATGTGTACTCTTTCATTCATTAGAACACATGTATACACTTTCATTCATTAGAACACATGTGTACGCTTTCATTTATTAGAACACATGTGTACTCTTTCATTCATTAGAACACATGTGTACGCTTTCATTCATTAGAACACATGTGTACGCTTTCATTCATTAGAACACATGTGTACGCTTTCATTTATTAGAACACATGTGTACTCTTTCATTCATTAGAACACATGTGTACGCTTTCATTCATTAGAACACATGTGTACTCTTTCATTTATTAGAACACATGTGCACGCTTTTATTCATTAGAACACATGTGTACTCTTTCATTCATTAGAACACATGTGTACTCTTTCATTCATTAGAACACATGTGTACACTTTCATTCATTAGAACACATGTGTACGCTTCCATTCATTAGAACACATGTGTACTCTTTCATTCATTAGAACACATGTGTACTCTTTCATTCATTAGAACACATGTGTAAGTTTTCATTTATTAGAACACATGTGTAAGTTTTCATTTATTAGAACACATGTGTACTCTTTCATTCATTAGAACACATGTGTAAGTTTTCATTTATTAGAACACATGTGTAAGTTTTCATTTATTAGAACACATGTGTAAGTTTTCATTTATTAGAACACATGTGTACTCTTTCATTCATTAGAACACATGTGTAAGTTTTCATTTATTAGAACACATGTGTAAGTTTTCATTTATTAGAACACATGTGTACTCTTTCATTCATTAGAACACATGTGTACTCTTTCATTCATTAGAACACATGTGTAAGTTTTCATTTATTAGAACACATGTGTAAGTTTTCATTTATTAGAACACATGTGTACTCTTTCATTCATTAGAACACATGTGTACTCTTTCATTTATTAGAACACATGTGTACACTTTCATTCATTAGAACACATGTGTAAGTTTTCATTTATTAGAACACATGTGTACTCTTTCATTTATTAGAACACATGTGTACTCTTTCATTCATTAGAACACATGTGTAAGTTTTCATTTATTAGAACACATGTGTAAGTTTTCATTCATTAGAACACATGTGTACTCTTTCATTCATTAGAACACATGTGTAAGTTTTCATTTATTAGAACACATGTGTACTCTTTCATTCATTAGAACACATGTGTAAGTTTTCATTTATTAGAACACATGTGTACTCTTTCATTCATTAGAACACATGTGTAAGTTTTCATTTATTAGAACACATGTGTAAGTTTTCATTCATTAGAACACATGTGTACGCTTTCATTCATTAGAACACATGTGTACTCTTTCATTTATTAGAACACATGTGTAAGTTTTCATTCATTAGAACACATGTGTAAGTTTTCATTTATTAGAACACATGTGTACTCTTTCATTCATTAGAACACATGTGTAAGTTTTCATTTATTAGAACACATGTGTACGCTTTCATTTATTAGAACACATGTGTAAGTTTTCATTCATTAGAACACATGTGTAAGTTTTCATTTATTAGAACACATGTGTAAGTTTTCATTTATTAGAACACATGTGTACTCTTTCATTCATTAGAACACATGTGTAAGTTTTCATTTATTAGAACACATGTGTACGCTTTCATTTATTAGAACACATGTGTAAGTTTTCATTCATTAGAACACATGTGTAAGTTTTCATTTATTAGAACACATGTGTACTCTTTCATTCATTAGAACACATGTGTAAGTTTTCATTTATTAGAACACATGTGTAAGTTTTCATTTATTAGAACACATGTGTACTCTTTCATTCATTAGAACACATGTGTAAGTTTTCATTTATTAGAACACATGTGTACGCTTCCATTCATTAGAACACATGTGTACTCTTTCATTCATTAGAACACATGTGTACTCTTTCATTCATTAGAACACATGTGTAAGTTTTCATTTATTAGAACACATGTGTAAGTTTTCATTTATTAGAACACATGTGTACTCTTTCATTCATTAGAACACATGTGTACTCTTTCATTTATTAGAACACATGTGTACACTTTCATTCATTAGAACACATGTGTAAGTTTTCATTTATTAGAACACATGTGTACTCTTTCATTTATTAGAACACATGTGTACTCTTTCATTCATTAGAACACATGTGTAAGTTTTCATTTATTAGAACACATGTGTAAGTTTTCATTCATTAGAACACATGTGTACTCTTTCATTCATTAGAACACATGTGTAAGTTTTCATTTATTAGAACACATGTGTACTCTTTCATTCATTAGAACACATGTGTAAGTTTTCATTTATTAGAACACATGTGTACTCTTTCATTCATTAGAACACATGTGTAAGTTTTCATTTATTAGAACACATGTGTAAGTTTTCATTCATTAGAACACATGTGTACGCTTTCATTCATTAGAACACATGTGTACTCTTTCATTTATTAGAACACATGTGTAAGTTTTCATTCATTAGAACACATGTGTAAGTTTTCATTTATTAGAACACATGTGTACTCTTTCATTCATTAGAACACATGTGTAAGTTTTCATTTATTAGAACACATGTGTACGCTTTCATTTATTAGAACACATGTGTAAGTTTTCATTTATTAGAACACATGTGTACTCTTTCATTCATTAGAACACATGTGTAAGTTTTCATTTATTAGAACACATGTGTACGCTTTCATTTATTAGAACACATGTGTAAGTTTTCATTCATTAGAACACATGTGTAAGTTTTCATTTATTAGAACACATGTGTAAGTTTTCATTCATTAGAACACATGTGTACGCTTTCATTCATTAGAACACATGTGTACTCTTTCATTTATTAGAACACATGTGTAAGTTTTCATTCATTAGAACACATGTGTAAGTTTTCATTTATTAGAACACATGTGTACTCTTTCATTCATTAGAACACATGTGTAAGTTTTCATTTATTAGAACACATGTGTACGCTTTCATTTATTAGAACACATGTGTAAGTTTTCATTCATTAGAACACATGTGTAAGTTTTCATTTATTAGAACACATGTGTAAGTTTTCATTTATTAGAACACATGTGTACTCTTTCATTCATTAGAACACATGTGTAAGTTTTCATTTATTAGAACACATGTGTACTCTTTCATTTATTAGAACACATGTGTACTCTTTCATTTATTAGAACACATGTGTACTCTTTTATTCATTAGAACACATGTGTAAGTTTTCATTTATTAGAACACATGTGTAAGTTTTCATTTATTAGAACACATGTGTAAGTTTTCATTTATTAGAACACATGTGTAAGTTTTCATTTATTAGAACACATGTGTACTCTTTCATTCATTAGAACACATGTGTAAGTTTTCATTTATTAGAACACATGTGTAAGTTTTCATTTATTAGAACACATGTGTACTCTTTCATTCATTAGAACACATGTGTAAGTTTTCATTTATTAGAACACATGTGTAAGTTTTCATTTATTAGAACACATGTGTAAGTTTTCATTCATTAGAACACATGTGTAAGTTTTCATTTATTAGAACACATGTGTAAGTTTTCATTTATTAGAACACATGTGTAAGTTTTCATTCATTAGAACACATGTGTAAGTTTTCATTTATTAGAACACATGTGTAAGTTTTCATTTATTAGAACACATGTGTACTCTTTCATTCATTAGAACACATGTGTAAGTTTTCATTTATTAGAACACATGTGTAAGTTTTCATTTATTAGAACACATGTGTACTCTTTCATTCATTAGAACACATGTGTACTCTTTCATTCATTAGAACACATGTGTAAGTTTTCATTCATTAGAACACATGTGTACTCTTTCATTTATTAGAACACATGTGTACTCTTTCATTCATTAGAACACATGTGTACTCTTTCATTCATTAGAACACATGTGTAAGTTTTCATTCATTAGAACACATGTGTACTCTTTCATTTATTAGAACACATGTGTACTCTTTCATTCATTAGAACACATGTGTACTCTTTCATTTATTAGAACACATGTGTAAGTTTTCATTTATGTACTAGGAATAGAAGAACAGGCTGCATCCCAACTTATCACGTACTATCGTAGATTTAATGATAGTTAGGTATAAAGGTTCACTTTTAGTTACCTAATGTACGTTTTTCATGGTAATGATGTTTGGATACCGGTATAGGTAACCATTTATAATATATCTAAAAACTTTATTATTGTTCTGAATTTTTCATGATTCAATGGATCTATTTTCTTTGCATGAAATTCAGAGGGTGAAAGAAAGAACGGAAAATAATCTATTATATTAAAATAATAGAACCTAATTTGAAATGGTTGGCAGTTTTGTAATCAGTGTATTCTTAGTTCTTATGAATAAAGTAATAAAAAAATGAGAGTGGACAGGACCATTAATATACTCTTTTAATTACACGGTACCTATGTGCACGTGTTAAGTTTTCATCTGCAATTTAGGAAAAAGTGATTACTTTCACCTGTCAAAACGGGAGCACTCGCCGTCGCCCGTCTGACCCTCATTTTCACATTCATTCTATGGATTTTTAATATAAATTTTGAAAGTCTGGCCTAAGCTAACCTCATTTCTGAATTTGTTTGAAATCAGTTATGTCTTCATTTTATTTGTGTTTCAATTTTGCTTGTACTTACTTCTTGTTGCTGGCTGCTGCGAGACGGGCCGCTAGGAGTGCGCCCACTGGCGGCCTAAGAAAACCAACAGATTTTTGGGGTTGGCCGGTTGGCCTTTCGGGATTTTGGGAGAATTATTACCACTCCTTCAAAACTCAACAGATTTGTTTGAAACAAACTTCAAAGTTCAAATGATAGCTTGACTGTATAGTCTATGGAATAGAATTTAAAATACTAATTTTGAATGTCAAAATTTGATAAAATATAATGGTTTATTTGTATGGACTTGTTACCTTATAATTTCCCAGTTGTTGTTGTTGTTGTTTGACTTCCCCAACATCCTCGCCGGGACGGAGGGGCCGGGCGGCCAGGGGCGCCCCGTGTTTCAGCCACCCGAGGCCAGTCTGACGTCTGTATTTCGTGGTAAATTCCACCGACATGTCGGTTGAATTTTTCCCCTTTGAATATAATATTCTGGCAAAGTCGGTGGATTTTTAGCTATTTATTCCTATGTTACCCCAAGTAATAAAGCATGTCCAAACTCGCCATTTTAATGGCGAGTTTGTGACAGTTATTTTGAGCCCTTCAATTGCAAATGGCGAGTTTTATCTATTTTTCTCCTATGCTACAATGTTATTTTGGAGAGAATTAATGATAATTTGATCATTTTGGAGACAATTTGTTGAATTTTGGAGAGAGGTGGAGAGACAAATGATGAGTTTATGAGACATACTATTTTAGTTGGATTGTTACCATTAATTTTTGGTGGAAAAATGGAGAAAATGTTGGTGGATCAGCCAAATTATTGTAAATTTATGGTGGATTTTTTCAGCTTTTTTAAAAAGTCAGTGGGATTTTGTGCACCAAACCAGTCTGCAGAAACTGGTAAAGTGTTCGTAGAGATCTCTTATTTTGTTCGTAGCAAAATTAATGTAAATATAGGGATTAATTCAAAATTGTTCGTAGCAAAATTAATGTAAATATAGGAATTAATTCAAATTGTTCGGAGAGAATATCCCATATATCTCACATATTCTGCAGACTGGGCACCAAATACAGACTGGACCCGAGGCACTGTGTGGGAGTGTGTGGCCTAAGGGAAACCCGCATCACTCAGGAAGTTAATAACTGCCTGAGGATGGGTCCAAAGGTGCTCCAGTGAGTGAATGTTGTGTGTAGTCCTGTGTTGGTGTAGTGCCAAGTAAAATAGTATGTCTCATAAACTCGCCATTTGTCTCTCCAGCTCTCTCCAAAATTCAACAAATTCTCTCCAAAATGATCAAATTTTCATAAATTCTCTCCCAAAATAACATTGTAGCATAGGAGAAAAATAGATAAAACTCGCCATTTGCATTTGAAGGGCTCAAAATAACTGTCACAAACTCGCCATTAAAATGGCGAGTTTGGACATGCTTTATTACATGGGTGTAGTGACGGACATTGTGTGAGAATGTGAGAGATCGTGATTCGTGCCCTGGTCGGCTTGGCAGAAGTCGCACCGATCAGAGTCCGATCTCCCAATCCTGTGCATGTAGTAACTTAGTAAGGAAGAGAAGGATGGTGGCCACATCTCAGACGTGATAGGGTGACCCTATCACGACGAGACATGGCCGACTCACTAGGGTCGATGGCTGGAGGCCTAGACCCAAGGAGTTTGTTAGGAAGGGAGGAAGCTAGAGCTCTTTGTGTGAAAGTGGTGTGTATGTGTTTGTGAAGAGAAGTGTTGTCGGGTGTGGGGGGGAGAGTGGTGTAGAGGTGTCTGTAGTGTGTGAGGGGGTGATGTGTAGTGTGCGTGGTGTCCTCCTCTCAGTTTGCATTGTAGTGTAGGTGATGTGAGGGGTCTAGTGTAGAAGTGTAAAAATGTGTGCCCCTCATGTCCATGTGTGAGGTGAGAGGTAGGACTCGTGTTTCTGTGTGTAGGTGGTGTGTGGGTGTTGTTTGTGTACAACCGGTGGCAATGCGGAGTGCGGTGTTTTGTGTTTTTTGGAGTGTCTGTAGGTGGGTGTTGGATATGTCAGGTGACCAGGCTGTGTGGGCGTAGGTGAGGATGGGTCTGATGAACTGTTTGTAGAGTGTTGTTATGTCTTCCTTGGAGTGTCCGTAAGTTGTGTGAGTGAGTGCGCGGAGGACGTTCAGTCATTGTTTGGCTCTGTTGTTAATGTCGGTTATGTGGTGTTTGAACGTCCAGCCAAGGTCGAGTGTAACTCCAAGGATTTTCGGCGTGTTGTTAATGGGAAGGGGAGTGTTGTTGAGTGTAATGTTTGGATGGGTTCTGTATTCAAGGGTGTAGGGTGTAACTAAGGTGACAGAAGATTTGTTTGCGGAGACCTTTAATCTGTTTGTTTCTAGCCAGTCTTCTAGTGAGTGGATGTATGTTTGTAAATTGTTGGCGGCGGTCTCGTGTTTCCAGTCTGAAGAATATGTGACATTTTTTACATTTTCTGTTCAAACAATCCTTAATTTCCTCCTTATGTTTAGTGTTTACCAGTCTCAGTCTGCAAAGCATGCACAATTAGTCTCCTGATATTTCATTTTTGGGGCAATTTGTCTCCAAAGATTTTCAAATTTCTCTCCAAAATGTCCAAAAATGATAAATCTCGAAATTTTCTCCACTAATTACATGTAAACATAGGAATTAATTAGAAAATTGTCGCCAGATAATTCAGCCTTCAGGAGACTAATTTCAAGCCCTAAAGAGTCTCCGGATAGTGGATACGGATAAACTTCACAAATCACAACTTCTTTGAG